>JAULKM010121810.1:0-20863 GCA_032355605.1 Rubia tinctorum | reverse complement strand
TGTGCATGACAATGTAAAACTGGCGGAAGATAAAGTTTTGGAAAAAGAACATGATCATCAGGTTTGTAACAATGATACTAGTAAAAGTGCATTGCATTTAGCACAGTCTGAGTTAGCTTTAGCTTTTTCTAGGGAAGAGACATTATGGAAGCCGAAGTCTAGAGTTAATTGTCTAAAAGAGGGTGATATGAATACAATTTTTTTTCATGCTTTTGTTAAAGCCAAACACTCTAGGAATAAAATTTCAGGAATAAAGAATGAAAATGATCAATGGATTACCAATATTGATGACATTGGATCAGAGGCTGTTATTTTTTCCTTAAATTATTGACTGATGAACATCTTGGTAACAATGATTTCCTTGCAGAAGAAATGCTTGCTAACATCCCTTCTCTAGTTACTGATCAGATGAATGATGATATGACGAAATCAGTTTCTAAAGAGGAATTGAAATGAATTGTGTTTCAAATGGATTCTGACTCTGCTTTTGGACCTGATGGTTTCTCAGGTATTTTCTACACACACTGTTGGGAATATATTGCTGATGATTTGCTAGCACCGGTGCATGAGGATATGATAGGAGTTCCAATCCCTAGGGCAATATCTGCTTCCTTTATTACTCTCATCCCAAAAAGACAAGTTCATTCTAGATTCTCATATTTTCGGCCCATTAGCCTATCAAATTTTGTAAATAAAATATTTTGTAGAATTTACACAGATGGGATGAAGCCCATAATACCTCTACTCATCTCCCCTGAACAATCTGCATTTGTTCAGGGATGAGAATTGGCAGATAGTGTGTTGTTGATGAATGAACTAACCGAGTTTTTGAATACAAATAGAGGTGGCTTTAACGTTTTCTTCAAATTGGATATGATGAAGGCCTTTGATAGAGTGTCTTGGTGTTTTTTGGAAAGATTTTTACAAAAAATAGGTTTTCATATAGGTCTAGTTAGGAACATTATGTGCAATATTAATGCATCTAGTTTTTCTGTTCTTGTGAATGGAAAACCTTATGGTTTTTTCCAGGCTTCAAGAGGTTTAAAACAGGGAGATCCTTTATCTCCATATTTGTTTATACTTATGACTGAAGTTTTTACTAAAAATCTAAGTTATCAGTTTGACAATCAAGAATAGAATACTACAAAGTGCCACATTCATCTAGGAACATAACACATTTAGGATTTCCTGATGATACTGCTGTATTCATGAAAACCAATAATAAAAGTTTTAGGAATTTTATGATTTTTCTTGAAAAATATGAGCAAGTCTCAGGACAGAAAATTAATCTGAAAAAAAATCATACTACCTGTCTAAATTTGCTCCTCAGTCCTACCACTATATGAGCAGGAAACTTACTCAGATGACCTAAGGATCATTTCCTTTCAGATATTTGGGGTGTCCTAATTTCATAGGAAGAGTAAAGCACTGCTATTTCCAATATATTTTTGATTCAATTACTTCAAAACTTGTTCTATGGAAAAATAGATGGTTGAATCAAGCTGGTAGATTATTACTGATCAAACATGTTTTATCTACGATTCCATTGCATATATTAACTGTGATTCAGCCTATTGATGGAGTAGTAGATAGATTGCATATTCTTTTTCCTAAATTCTTCTGGGGTAGCTCAAAATATGGGCAAAATAAAATATGGAGGTCTAGGTCTAATTTGTCCTATCCTTTTATTGAAAATGGATTAGTTGTTAAAGACCTTCATAGTATAACCAAAAAAATCCCTAAAAATCTAGTGGAAGTTACAAAATGGAGGCAGTCTCTGGTAAAATTTCATGTGGTCATTACCTAATAATAAAGGGAAATATAATATCTGGAGAAGATATAAAATGGTCAATGACCTGGATAAAGAGCACTCTATAGTTCAAATAGGTTCAAAGGATGTATCTTTTTGGTATGCTAATTGGACATGTGTTGGAACCCTTGCAGAGCATTGGGATGATGACCTCGACATCATCAACCCTGATATGACTGGTAAGGATTATTTCTATGATCAGAAAAATTTAAAGGACTTGCTATTCCATGGCTTTCCTTCTGATATTAATGTTATCATTGCTAATGATTTTCTTGTGATAGAAGATTACCAAGATATACTTATTTGGAACCCTGAAGTCAGTGGTAGGTTTTTCTTGGCTTCTGCATATGAGCTCATCAGATCAAAAAAATTCTAGGTGAATTCTTTCCAACACCTATGGTCGAAATATGTGCCGAAAAAACTCTTTGTATTCTGTTGGAGGTTATTGAATCAAATCATCCCTATTTCTTATATCCTCCAAGAGAACCATGTGCAAATGGCATCTAGGTGCTGGTTCTATTTTAATTAAGAGGATGAATTGCAACATGTGTTTGATGACTATGTTATGGTGAAAAACCTATGGATTAATTTGGATTTGATATTTGATATTACTCCAGAGAGATTTCATAGTCTCTGGGATAGGTTTTTTCATTACTGAAATCAACCTTTAAAATCTAAGTTGCAAAGGATTTGTGTAGGATTGATTCCAATAATTTTGGTTTGGGTAGTATGGTGTGCAGGGAATTTTTATTTGTATGATAGAATACTATCCACTTTTGTTAATTTGAAGAAAGGTTTTCTCAGCATCATGCAGGCAATCTTATATGTTCATAAACTGAGTTGGAGTCCCTCTGATTCTACTTTCTTACCTGCTGAAATTTTAACATTGGCACCAATACATAGAAGTGTACATGCTTAGCTAGTTGTGCAGGTTTGCTTGAGGTTACCAAGAGCTGAGTTACACACCAATCTGGAGTAGGGATGGTTTTAAGAAACAAGGAAGGGAAGGTGGTTTTAGCCAAGTCTATATATCTTTATGGAAAGGACAGTTTTGGGGTTGTATTCTTTTTCCCTAGTTGAAGGTCTACAAATGGATTTTTAGTCTAGAGTTAGGAGTTTGGAGGTGGAAATGGACTCACTAATTTTGGCTGCGGATAATAAGAAGACAATATAAGGTCCCATGGAGGCTCATTAATCTCATCAGAGCAATATAGGACCTGCAAAGTGAGTTTCCTATAACATTCTCTCATGTTTTTAGAGAAGCTAATTCATTTGCTGATTCTTTAGCTACATTAGCTAGTTCCACAAAAATGACTCAAGAGTTTAATCATTCTAATCTCCCCAGACATCAAAGGTTTTGTAGCCTTAAACAGTAGGGAGTATCCATATGTCAGAGTTAGGTAATTACACATTGAACTATTTACTGTTTTTTGGGTTTTACATTGACAGGTAAAAGATGAATTCCAGGAGGTGAAATTTCAGACACTAGCAACTTCATCAACAGAGCGCTCGGGGTGGCTGACAAATGAGGATCTGAATTTGGAAATGTTAAAGATCAGAGCCAGATTATTAGTAACAAAACAGATTCTCTGTACTAACTGGCAAATGTCAGGTGTCTAAATGTGTTTCAGGTGTCTAAATGTGTTTTGTCATGACGATTCACTAACTTGTTGCCTGAATGAATATCCTTTGCGGGGAAAACTTGTGTTTCGATTCGTCGATTCGCTAACATGCCTCGACAATTGATACCTACCTAACTTTGCTAATTCATGTCCTGATGTCTTTGTAATAAAGAAAGCTTTTTACATTCACAAATTGTTTGCTATGATTTTTTCTTGTCCGAATCTTTTTAAAGATGGAGACTTTTTAGGGTATAGGGAGCCCAATAAAATTCCCTCCACCACTAGTGGTTTAAACTAAAAAAAGTATTAGAGCGGCTGCACGCAGCTGCGGTCAGAGCCCAATCATGATATTCTTTTTCATAAATCGAACTAATAGAGCAGCTACGGTCAGATCCCAATATCAGTATAGTTCATGCCAAATGGTACTAATAGAGCAGCTATGTGCAGCTGCGGTCAAATTCCAATTTTATTTTTCTTTTTTCCAAATGGAACTAATAGAGAAGCTGCGGCAAGCCCCCAATTTTAATTGGAAATAAAAAACGGTGATAATTTTAACATCGATTTTCTAAAAACCGGTACAAATTAAAACTCTTTTCCAAATTTAGCACCGGTTTTTTTCAAACCAGTGCAAATATAAAACCGGTTCAAATTATAACACCAGTTTTTTAAATCGGTGCAAAAAAATTGAGGTCCCGAATTGACACCAGTATTTTAACCTAATGCTCCAAAAAAACCGATTCAAATTCTAACACCGATTTTTGTTAAACCGTGCAAAAATTTCACCAGTACTCTAAATTAATACCAGCTTTTTAGAATGGTGCCCCATATGAAACCATTGTAAATTTAACACCTATTTTTAGACCGATGCTAATATAAAAATGGTGCTTTTATTGCACCTGTTTTAGAAAATCGGTGCTAACCAAAAAAATTGGTGCTAAATTTAGCACCGGGTTTTTTAAAACTGGTGACAACATTTCACCCCCTACTTAGGCACCAGTTTTTTCGACCCCCAGAAACCGGTACTAGACTTCCTAAAAACCAGTGCTAGAAGGTCATTCCTGTGATAGTGATAGCTTCATTAATAGGTGAGGTGTTTTTTTTTTGCAAAAGTGTAATCACATGTTGTATTTAGTTTTCCCAGGTGCTTAAGCATTAATTTGGTACTAAGGGGCAGAGGCTCATATATCATTTTCAGTCCTACCATTGTATTCTATTAATTTTAGATTTAGTAAAATGGGAAGAAGAATGGGCTAAATACGTGGTTTACAAGAGAACTTTTACATTCTGGTTCATGAACTAAAAGGAGATTGTTTACTTACCTAATGAAAATTAAGCTCCCGGTATTGTTCATGCAATTAAAATGAAAGTATTAAAAAAGTTAATTAGCAGGGGGAGAATATATAAAAAACAAAAGTACTTTTTAAAATTTATTTCAACCGAAAAGTAATTTAATTTCTCCAAATTCTATTTATAACTATGACTAAGTAAATAAAAATAGAATTTAAAGAATTTTAAATGTTGACTAGAGAGGTTACCAATTTCTTTTAGTTATAGTCATTTGGTATTAGTCATTCTTCTTATTTGTGTCTATTTCGTGATAGGTAAGCAATTATACATATTGCAGCAAATATGGTGTTTCAGTAGAGCACTAAACATATTGAGATTGATTGTCATTTTTCCGTTATATTATTTATTCTAGACAAATTGTTACTCATCGTATTCGTTAGAGCACTAGTTCACTTGTTAGCTTCTGTGGCTAAAATATCTTCATTATTGATTGAGTATCGTCATTCCTCTCTGATGCCTCTATTTTATGATAATCAAGCAAATAAACATATTTCAACAAATCATGTGTTTCTTCAGCGTACTAAACATATTGAGATTGGTTGTCAATTTGTCCATGATCTTATTCAGTCTGGCCAAATTTTTACTCATCATATTCACACTTCAAATCGACCAGCTGAACTTTTTACTAAAGTACTTGGACGATATTAGTTTCAGATTCTTCGGCTCAAGTTAGCCATTATTGATCCTCATGCTCTAACATGAAGTTTCCTTTCTCCTCAGTTTCCTTTTCCTTGTACAAAAGGTTGTAGATGGTAATCTCATTCTCCTTGTAGAAAAGGATTTTATGGTATTCCTATATATTGTGATCTCTAGTGATAAATAAAATCAGTCTTTAATATATACAAATTTTACAAAAGGTGAACTTGGGGACGAATGTTTTCTTCGACATTACGCACAAAATATATTGGATAAATTTTTAATCAATTCGTAACAATTTTTTATCTAAGAATACGAAGATTAGATATGAAAACATATCTATCTATATAGAATAATTCAATCATCATTTTGTATGGATTTCAAAATAATGTTATTTTCACACTAGATTTTTCAAATCTAATTGTATGAATATGATGATATGAAAAATTCACACATTGTTAAATTTTCACAATCGAGATTTCTTGCAATTTGAGTGGCTCTAATTTGTTATTTAATCGGTGTAGATAAATTTAACGAAATATTATTATTTTGACAAAATAAGGTTGGTAAATTGTCATGATGATAAATTTTTATTGTATGAGTGGAATATTGTTCAAGTTCTTTGCACAAATTTTGTGCTATGTATACAAATAATAATTCTTTAAGGATAAATGATGTATTTTGTGTAATTTTTGTGCATATTTTAAATATCGGTGGGAGAAGATGCAGCAGATAAGACGATGGAGCAGCACAGTGGTAGAGGGATCTGCGGCGACGGAGACGTTAGTGGACTTAACAACATTACGGTGAAGGAAGGGACCCGATGGCATCACAATTAGGGGTGGGCTCGACGACATCGCTTGAGGGGCAGGCTAGACGACGTCCTTGTGAACGGCAGGCTCGACGGTGTAGCAGTGGGGGTGAGCGGCGGATGATTGAGGATGGGTGGAGGGATTGAGGAGGTGTGGAGGTGGAGGTGGCGGATGGGAGCATAAAGGAAGGAGAAAATGACTAAGGAATTAATTTACTAAGGAAAAAGGCACAGTGTTTCTGTAAATTGTTGAATCAAAGAAACCCTAATGGTTTTTTTTATATATTCGGCCAAAAAGGCAGCCCATTAAAGATTCTTTGACAATTAAAACCACCTTTAAAGTAAAAGAGTGGCCGGGCATGGCACTTTTGAGTTCATAAAGGTTTTTGGTTCTTAATTAAAGGCAGTTTTACAAGTAGAACTACGTTTGATCGATTGCCATTAATGGAGACACTGCCTTTAATTGATTTTGAATCACCTTTAAAGTAAAAATTGTGACCTGGGAGGGAGTTCCACATTTGAAATCTCTTTCGGGTCCTCATTAAAGGTCGTTCCTTGGGTACCGCCATTGATCGCTTCCTTTAATCAAAGGTTTTCCACTAGTGTTCACACAAGAGATTTCATGGTATTTGAGTAGCTCTAATTAATCATTTAATCGGTGTGGATGAAATTTCATGAGATATGACTTTTTGTGACAAAAACAATGTTGGTAAATTGTCACCATGATAAATTTTATGATCGGTGTGGAATATTGTGCAAGTTGTGTGCACCAATTTGTCCTATATATACCAATAATAAAATTCTTTCAGGATAAGGGGCATGTTTTTTGCGTATTTTGAATTCCAGATATTCAAAATTTGTACAATACATTTTCAATAAATATTGGATAAATTATCATTGATTTGTAATTTGAATGATGTAAGAATGCCGAGATTAGAAATTAAAACTTTTCTATTTATTAAGGATAATTCAATCATCGGTTGTTATTTTTAAAAATAAATTAAGATCAATGTCTGAGATTAAAAGTTTCAAATAGTAAAAAGTTGGCAAGTTTTAAGGAATCAAATGGAGAGAGAGAGAGATGAACTAAAACAGTCCATCCGCAACATTAGTCTCAGACTTAGGTTTCCTTTTGTCTGTCGGCTTCTCGACCTCATTCTCCATTACTTTGACATTCTTTTCGAGCTCACAAACATCTCTTTGCTTGACTGCCAACATAGCCTTTTCTTTCTTCACATTGTCCATCCTCTCTTGTTCCCATGCCAGATAATCCTTAATCTTGTCGTGCCCACCCTTAATGTAGTTGGACTTTGTTTGGAGCCACCCGACATTTAAATCCATTATCAGGAGCACTAGAACTGTCTCGCATTTATCCACCATATCAGCAGTAACATCTATGATCCTTTCTTGCTCTAAACTCTTAACAATCCAACAAATCTTCTCAAGGAAGAACATGAGGAAGTCAGGATCGTGCATGATTGAATCCTTTTGGATGTCCCCGTGTTTCTTGTATAATTTCCTGATTATGGGAATCACTTCTGCCTTCACTTTGTAACCTTCAAACGTTGTCACAGCATTGGAAGACTCATCGGTTGTTATGACTTTCAAAATAATGTTAATTTTCACACCTAATTTTGCAAGTACTATTGTTTGAATTTTACTTTTTTATAGAATCCACACATTGTTAAATGTTCACACTAGTGATTTTGTGTGATTTAAGTAGCTCTTATATTTTTATATAACATGTGTTGATAAAATTTCACGAGATATGATTTTTTCTGAAACAAATTAGGTTGGTGAGGTTTCGCTATGATTAAATTTTATGGTTTGATTGAAATATTGTGTAATTTGTGTGCACCAATTTTGTACCATGCATGCCATTGAATAAATTCTGTGACATTTTTGCCTATCTCAATATCCAACGTGATGTGTGAGATGAAGTGTCCTGGAGGTATAATAAATTAGATTAACTTTGTATATGTAAGACTGTTTTATAAGTATAATTTTGCTTTAGGCCACAAAATTATTAGGGCTAGCCCGGCTCCACCTCCACCACCATAGTTCAAATGGAATAGTTGACATGGTTGGTATGGGAAGTTGTCTAACGCAATGACACAGTCTCTATTGCATTTTAAAAAATAAATCATTAATGACTGGGCATTTTTAGGGGTTAGTTTTAACATTTTCATTTTTCCAAGCATGTTCCAAATAAGGGGAAAAAATTCAAAGTATATAAATAGCCTAACACCAAAATAAATACATTGGTAGGATAAAAGTAGTGACAATGTAAAGCCCATTTTGAATTCTGACATGATATGAATACACCATGTAGTTTTTCCTAAATCCTTATTTGAATGAAGTGAAAAGGCTAATTTTATTAAACATACTAGTATAGATATTTACCCAGTTAAACCCGTAATTTGATGAGAAATTAGGTCACAATATTACATATGTAAAGACCATCAAAAGCTTTGTTTGGCTAGCTTTTAATACCTGGCCTAAAAAATGTTTCTTTTTTTTGCATCGACATCATCATATGTGAAATAGTTCATACATGGGTAAAAGCTACATATATACAATTTTGTTGTAAATTACTTTTGAACTGTATTGTATTTCTTTCGCATTTGAAGTTTTCCCGTTGCAAATTTATTTTAGGCTCAATCAAGGCATTTCACTTCTTTTGCAGGTTATAGCCAATATTCCCCCCAATTATCAAAGAACATAACCATGCTTCACTTTATCTACATTGTCGACAACTCCAATTCCCCCATAGAAATACTTTTTGGAGGCTTTTCATACAAGAGTCGATAAATTACCATCAATATCATTTGCCCACATATTAGCATGATCATCAGTATTCTAGGGTTAGAACTCATGTTTTGCGTTGACTTTAAGTACACATGTAAACATTGCATTCATTGAATTTATATTCAACTAAAAACCCGTAGATCTTACTTGAGCACCGAATATTCCTCTCCTTGATCGCTCTAAGGTAGTGTCTTGTGGATAACATTTTCATAAACATAAATTTTGAAATCCTACATGGTGATTGAAAATAGCTTCATTAATAGGTGAGGTGTTTCTTTCTTGCCAAAATGTAATCATGTGTGGCATTTAGTTTTCCCAAGTGCTTAAGCATTAATCTGGTACTAAGGGACAAAGAGTCATATATCATTTTCATCCCTAACATTGCATTCTATTATTTTCATATTTAGAAAAATGGGATGAAGACTCAACGAATATGTAGTTTACAGGAGAACTTTTACATTGGGTATGTCAAACCAAGAGATCATGCAAGCTATTGGGAAGTGGACTATTTGTGCTGATAAGAATGAGAAGCATCAAGAGAAGACCAACTCTAGTATCAAAAATCTAGAGACGCAAATGAGCCAAATGGCTCAAATCTTGAGTCGAATGGAGGCTAGAAATTCGGGAAAACTTCCATCTCAACCGGAGCCATAACCTCGTCAAAATGTGAGTGCTATCTCATTGAGGAGATGAAAGGAAGTGAGAGAGCCCCAAGGCAAGGTTTTTGTTGAGCGGGTGGTTGAAAAGGAAGAAGATGAGGAGAAGAAGGCCAACGAGTTATCCAATGAGAAGAGGAATGAAAGAGAATAAGTGGAGTAAGAGTGCTTCATGCCAAGGTCGGGATCAAATCCCAAAACCTCATCCCCTCCTCGCAAGAAGTCCAAAGTAGCAGAGATCCCTATCTATGAGCCGGAACCACCATTTCTGGAGGCCTTGAAGGAAAGGAGGACCAATGAGGACACCAAAGACATCTACGGAGTCTTTCGTAGATGTGAAGTAAACATTCCACTCTTGAATGCTATAAATCATATTCCTAGTTATGCTAAATTTCTTAAATAATTGTGCACACTCAATAGGATACAAAAACTGCAAGGCAAAAAGAAGAGTGAAAATTGTGAACGTTTCTAGGCCATTTTTTATGAGGAGTTACCCTCTAAATGCGATAATCTAGGAATGTTTACAATTCCTTGTGAGATAGGATAGAAATGTGGTGACAAGGCCATGCTAGAATTAGGTGCTATTATTAATGTGTATCTTTGTATGAATGTCTAGATCTAGGCACTTTGTACAAAATCGGGGTTGTCATCCAACTAGCAGGTCACTCTAGCACATACCCAAAAGGTATTGTGAAAGATGTGTTGGTGAAAGTGGACGCTTTGAAATTCCCCACCGATTTTTATCTCCTTGATATAGAGAATGATAATCATGCTACACCTATTCTGTTAGGTAGACCATTTTTAAAAATTTCAAGGAAGATAAATGATATGCACAATGGAACACTAACCATGGAATTTAATGTGCGGAAGGTGAAATTTGACACTCACACTTCTATTGATTCTCCTGGTAGATATCATTCTTGTCAAGATATTAATGTTAATAATGATATAAAGCAAGATGTGTTTGAGCCCAATGATGGTAGTTCCTCAAATATTGCCATAGATAATTCTTTGATTGTAAATGTTGTTAGTACTAATTTGAAGGAAAACAACAATGGTGAATACTATGGTGGGAAAAAACTTCCAACGCCCTCCATGGGTCCAAGGTAAAGCCTATAAAGTTGGGTTTCTCTCCTTCTAGTGAGAAGAGTTCGGTGGAAGAGTGCAAACCACCACAAAAAATTCTTAAATGTTCATCTATTGGGGAAGGAGAGAAACCCCCAAATGCTCATTCAGTCGAGATTTCCATGGACTAAATGGGTAAGCTATTCCACATGTTGAGAGAACATGATGAGGCATTGAGCTATGTGCGGAAAGTCTTGATAGGGGATGATGTGGATCCCCCGTGGTTTTTGCCAAATAGAGGAAAGGAAGCCAACCTTTCTGGTCCAAATGAGTAAACTCCAAGAAGGGAGGAAAGTCGTGCCGTCGATGTTAAATAACTTTTTTTATTAACCGGAGAGTCATTCTTGATTTTCCATTGATTTTGTTTCAATTTTAGTTTTTGTCATTATTTTCTTTATGATTTTTCCGTATTCTTTTCATTGGTGTGTTTTGATATAATTTTGCAGGAAGTTGAATATATCAAGAAGGAATTGAGAAGTGGTGAAAATCTTGGAAAGTTGGTAATTTTTAGAATATGTATTGAGTGGGAAACCATGTCTGATACGATCGTGATAGATCTTTCGCGAGTCGCAACAAATCCGTCGCGAGTCACGACAGACCTATCGCGAGCGCGATAGAAATCAAGTAAGAATTTCATATTTGCAACTTCCAGGTCCAAACATTCACGATCGCGACAAAGGAGTCGCGAGTCACGATAGACCGTCGTGAGTTGGGACATTCAGATCATGACAGAAATCGTAATTTTTTTGCCATTTTGGAACTTCCAGGATCAAACATTCGCGATCGCAACAGAGCCATTGCGAGTCGGGATACCCTGTCGCGAGTCGCGACGTTGTTTGTTGCAAGCGTGACGGAGACAGACTTTTTATATTATTTTTAACCTAGCATCGCTCTCACGACAGGTCTGTCGCACTTTCCCTACCCCTGTTTTACCTATTTCTCCTTTCCGCCACTACACCCCTTCTTTTCTCCACCGCCTAGCCGCGCCCCACCACCACTTTCCCCTAAATTCTGGCCGGAAAATATTTTTTTAAATGGACGATTCCTCCCCTTTCAATCACTAATTATCCAAAAATCATCCCTATTCATCCCAAATTAACCTAATCCCGAAACCCTAGATTTTGGAAATTTCCAAAATTCCGGGTTATTCTTATTGTGGGTTTGGTTAATTGTCCATCCTAGGCTTCAAATTTGTACATTTCTTCAACTACCTTCTTTTCAACTGTGATATTCATTGAAAATGTGATTTATGAGTTTGAAAATGTGCTAAATTCTGTGAATTTTGGGTGAATGTGAATATGATTTTTGTGACCCAAATTTTGTGAATGTGTTCATTGGTTGGTCTGATATGAATGATGTGGGATGTTGGTTTTATGATTTTTGGCTGTGATTTTGGTTATGATTTGAGCTGTCATTATGATTTTGACTTTCAATTGTGATGATTTGTGTTGTGCTTTTACCGGCGAGTTTGACTTAGGCTTTAGGGTGTGATTAGTCAATGACTGTGATTTTGTGTGTGATTTGGGCTATTATTTTGATTTTGGCTGTAATTCTAGCTGTGATTTTGACTTAGGTTGTGATTTAGTTTGGATTTGATTAGGTTAGTTTTTCCTTGATCAGGTTAGTTTAATTTGGCTAGATTTTAACTTTAGTTTAGCTTTCCTTAAGATCGAAAACTTTATTATTTTGGCATAATATAGTTAGTATTACAATTGCAATGAAACATGTGCACATGACTTACATGCCTTTTGATTATTGTTGTAAGTTGCATATTAGTTTGTAAATATATGTTCTTTCGAAATACATCCAAGTGACAATCTCTTATTTCCCTGTGAGCCTGATATGGTTTGCTATATTTAATAGACATGGCCCTAAAGAAGAGAGCGAGAGCAGTCCTTCTGCCCCACCTCCACCTCCTCCTCCAGTAGCCGAGCCTGCATCACCACCTATCCCTGATATATTCATGGGATTGCATCGGATCACAGGCGCCTATGCTCAGAGGTGGGACACTTTGTCTGCAAGAAAGATCCAAGAGACTTGTTTTACTGATGAAGCAGCATTGGATGCCCTTCAGCTCAAGGATCTAGTTCTATGCCTCCTTGAAAATGTGGTATGAGAGGATTCTTAATCCATAGGAGCGCCCATTTACTAGAGGTACACCCCAGAGTTCTTATCCAAGGTCAAGACTTATACGGAGGTGGATGGGGTGCCATGTGAGAGGTTTATTCGGTTTCACCTGAATGACCACTCCTATGAGATGAGTCTCCAGGATATTAAGGTAGCTTTTGGGTGGGACACTTCAGAGATCCGGACATGGCTTGATCCGGAGAGGCATTCATCCACTATGAACGAGAGCTTCTTGTTCTGGCACGCTAAAACCCAAAAGCCGTGAAATGTTAGGGACAAGAACAATACCATCATTCATCCAGCGCTTCTGTATGTGCACCGCCTCCTATCCCCCAATCTATTTTGTTGCGCTAAGGCGACAAATGTCCCGAATGATGAGATTTAGTTTTTGTGGGAGTTGACTAGTGAGAGGATAGGATACAGAGGATGGGTAGACTTCTGGGTTATTAGGATCATAGAGGCAGAGAAGAAGGAAAGGGGGGAAATTTTGGCCGGGGCATGATCACACTTCTGGCAGAGCATTTGCGCATTGATTTACATGATGGCCTTCAGCGACTTGTTCCAGGATTTTCTTATAGTATCACGTTGACCCGAATGGTCAACTTTCATTTGATCAAGACCACCATGGATCCATGATCATTCTATTGGTTTTACGTGGCTGGATGTGTCACTTTCATGACGCTTCCACATCCCCAGCGTAAAATTCTCGAGTGGGGCACGCCGGTCACAAATTTGGCGATTGAGCCAGATCAGGAGTGTAGACGAGGTTTTGTGTGGGAGATTAAAAACCTCCCCATTATTTGTGATGAGGGTTCTATAACCTTTGTGATGGATCCACAATAGGATGAGCCGATGTAGCACCAGTCACCATAGCCTTCTCTGCAGCACCCTAAGCCAGACCCGATGCAGGGAGATCAGAGTAGTCACAACCACCCTCACTAGCCACCTGCTGATTTCTTTTACAGGATGCAGGATATGATCTATGACCACAACTTGTTCATGTCGTGGAACATTTTTAATTGGATGACGAGATTGATCAGCTTGCATCCATAGTGTGAGAGATGCAGGTACCAGCTGGTGGCCACACGGGTCTGGATCCTAGAGCTGCGAGGTGCAGAGAGCGACGCCACCGGAATGAGCCATGGATGGCATAGTACCAGTAGCAATACAGAGATGGTGGCTCTTCCTCACATCAGGGATAGTGAGCGTTTTTACTTTACGTACCCCGAACTTTGATATGTACTTTGATATACATTGTTATTTTCCCTAGTTCTGATACATTGCAGGCAATGTATGGTTTAGGTGTGGGGAGGTTGGGAGTAGCTAGTTGTTTTGATTGGCTTTTAGGGATTTCAGATTTTTATTTTCGGATGTTTGTTTTTCTCGCTGGATGATTTCTGTTTTCTAGACACTTTAGATTTGCTTTATGCTATTTTTATTTTGGGATAATTTAGAAATTATGGATAGTTTTATTGCTTTTGGAAATTTTGAAAAAAAGCATAAAAATAAACCTGCTAAGTTGAAAATCCGACAGAGCAATTTAGGCAACATTGGGGGCCCGGGTAGGCCGAAAACATGAAAGGGCGGCCTAGGTAAAAATGAGAGGCTAAATGTGGGTGAGGTGCATGCCTAAGAAATATGATTTGTGGCTAGGATGAAAACCCTAAAGGGCTCTTCGGCAACATGAGAGAAAGGGAGAAAAAGAAAATTTTGTTAAAAATATACTCATTTGTCGATGATGGAGTCATAAGGTTGCGATTGGTATATGGATGGATCGGGTAGTTTAACATCATAGGACTTCTTGGGATTGGAAAGCTTAGCGAGGGAAAACGAAGTAGGGTTAGAAATTCTTTATTCTTTGTTTTCTTCATTTTGGTGTATTTATTGGTATGAAGTGAAGTATGTGTTTAAACTTCTCATATGGTTTGAACTTCATTTTAAGCCATTGGATATTGGGATTATGAATTCGGGACTTTGAAATGTTTTTGTGGGTAGTAATGAATTGTGTGTGAATTCTCATTTGAGCTTGATTTTAAGACTTATGATATTGAGTGTTTTTGTGAGGATTTGATTTGGGGGAATATTAGTATTAGGATATGGACATGTGAGATTGTTCTTTTTCTTGAATCATTTCTTACTCGAGGATGAGTAAGGTTCAAGTGTGGGATATTTGGTGTGTCCATTTTATACACTTATTTTGGGACTTTTTGATTCAGTTTTGTATACTCTTGTACTCTAGATGTGGAATTTTGCCTTGATATTCTCTAAGAAGAGTTAAGAGCGACAAGGTAAACATTGGAAGACTTTGAAAACTTTGAAGACTATCTTTGATGATTTGAATACCATGAAGACTCCATTTTGAAGACATTGAAGACCCGAGGAAGGGAAGAGAAGACAACATTTGAGAGAAGAGTAATCTGACCGTCGTGAGTCCCGATGAATGTGTCTCGATTGCGATGATACTATGTCCATCACGAGTCGTGACGAATGTGTCGTGACTTGCGACAATCTTGGACAAAGATTAGTAGTCTGGGGAAATTTCCCAGTGAATGTGGGGATCCAAAACATTGAAAGTATATTGTCTTTAGAAATTGCCCAGTGAATGTGGGGAAAATATATGACTAATGACTCATATTTGTTAACTTGTTACGTTTTTGATTAAGTTGTTTTATCATTTAATTAATTTTAGAAATATAATGATTTTATTAAACAATACAATTAATTTGATTGTTATTGGATATAAATTTATTGAAAACTTATGATTTAGGTATAAATTGATTATGTGTGATTTGTTCACTAATTTATTTTGTTGATGTTACATTAATAATTTAATTTAAAATATTTTTCTTGTTTTATGTTAAATATTTTAGGAATTAATTCGTAATTCGAGTAGTAAGCGTTGCTCGTTTTAATATTGTCGTATTATGCGATCAATTTTTTTTGCGTTTCTTATTCCGCTCCTCTTACATACGGTACTGATTCCGCCACTGTTAAGAATGAATTTTTTTTTTGGAATTAATTGATTCCATAGAGAATGTACCTATTTGATTAGGTTTCCATTCCAAGTAATCATTTTTCTCCGGCGAAAATGACGTTTTCAGTGATTACTTGAACTATATCCCCAGAGAAAAAGGAAAGCGATTTAGGTATGTACCTGATTTTGCCATATTTTTTACTTGTGTGCATCTAAGACATGTATTGAAAATTCTATTTCCATCATGTGAAGACACAATATATTTTTCCCAAGGTGAAGCCCCAAGTTGTTTTTTCCGCAAGATTTTAAAGGAGAATGAATCAGTTATTGTGTGGATAAATATTTCTAATTCCTAATCCATTTTCTGAAGTGGGGTGACAAATTTTCTCTGATGATGTCCAATGTTTGTTATGTCCATGTTCAGTTGTCCTCAAAGAAAAATACTCAAGATGATTCAATTTTTTTAATTATCATTTTTGTGGGTGTTGTTACTGGCCAATAATGTTGGGTGTGGCTAGAAGAATATGAATTATCAACACTATCCAACCTAAAATCATTAAAATTACTATTTTACTTCCTACCTAAAAATAAATTCATTAAGGTTAATTATAAAAAAAATTAAAAATATCTCTCTCTTACTTGGGGCAATTTACACACACTTATATGTGTATTTTCCCCATTTATCAAGCGACCAACGCAACCATGGGAAGATAGAGTGGCCAGAAAATGGGGAAGAAAGCACAGGCAAGAGTGAGGATAGAAGTTGAGGACAAAAGGGGGAATGAAAAATTATTAAGGAATGGAGATTTCAGAAGGAATGACAATTTGAAGGGAGTTCTTATCAAAGAAAATGAGGAGATCCATGAGCTAACACCCACAATGGAAGTTGAATTATTAGACTTAGGGGAAAATAGGAACTACATACTCTAGTGTTTTACCCACCAATAAAGAGTAAAGTGCTGAAAAAAGAGGAAGAAGGGAGTTCAAATGTTGAAGAAGTGAAAACTGAAGGGAAAAGGTTATCATGGGGAGATGGAATGGAGTTGAAGAATGTAAATTGTGTAGCTCTCTATTTACAAAAGAATTGAAACAGGTGAAGTATTAAATTCAATATGGTAGAGGGAAAGGAAATGGGGGAAATTACATAAGAAGAGGTAGAAGAAAGTGCAAAACACTGGGATTTTACGGCAGTGTGCAAGGTGTGTAAAAGTAATCTACCATTCAAAATTATGGAAGGATTCTTTGCCAAAATATGGGGTTTGAAACAATTGAAGGTATGAATGACTGATAAGGGCGTTTTTCATGTGAAATTTATGTCAAAATTATACAGAGATGAGATAATAAAACTGGTAATATGTACTTTGATGGAAAACATATGATTATGAAACTTTGGTCTCCTAATATTGATTTTTTCGAGCTGAATACAGTTTCTGTTTGGGTGCAATTAATGTTACTTCCTGTGGTTTATTGGCAATCAAAGCTTATTAGCAAAATCATAAGCCACATTAGTAAGCCTATATGTCTAGGTAAAGCCAATATAGATAAAGAAAGATTAACTTATGCCTGGGTGAAGATTGAGATTGAAATTGGTGATTCTTAGCGTGATAAGGTATTATAACCGAATGAGAAGAAAGTGATTGTGAAACAAAAGTTAATATTTTAAATTGTACGAATGTGCGACGCTGCATGGCCAGTCGGCTAAGCCTAAATAGTGTACGACTCGTACATGAATGGTCCTAAAACACCTATAATTTCAACTAACAATAAGAGCACAACATAAGCAGCTACAATGCTAATAATAAGAAGCAAGTATAAGTGCCATAACAGTTCCCAAAACCCTAGACTTGGCCTTGAACTCGAAGGAAATCCATAACGAAAATGGATAAATCTCAAACCTAATCACACAACAAAATCAAATAGCTCATGCATGGTAAATGTTATAAAATCATGAAATCGGCAATGAAATACCCTTCAAGAAAAAAAATTCATCATATTTGTTCAAAGACCTTACCTTATCTACGGTTTTCTGCTCTTTCCTTTTTCACCAAATCCACTATTGAACCCGAAATGAATGTCTGTTTTAGGGATATATAATATGAGAAAGTGGTTTTGTGTTGGGATTTGACAGTTTTTCGACCTTTTTTAAAAGTTTGAGGTTTAGGTGCGACGTCGTGGGTAGGAATACGAGTGGGTTGGGGGGGGTATTTATATACCCATCGTGAAATGCTATCTTTGAACCGGATGTGCAATGTCACATTCCCGAGCGCATAGAAAGAGAGTAACAGAAAGGGAAGCACGACGTCGTTGTTCGTATATTTTGGGGCACATATATGACTTGTGCCCAAATATTATACTTTGGGCTTGGACCAGGCGGAATGAAATCGATATTAGCTGAAGTCGCAACTCTAATCAGCAAAGTTGAGGGACGACCGACGCATAAGCAAATTTGCATGTTATGATAACTGTACTGAATTAGATAAGTGGCCCAAACCAAAAATATCTACAAGCTTGGTTAATGGTTGACTAAAACCACATATACCCGATGTTGCATTTATATGTCATCGTTGCCAAAAATATTACAACATTGTAGTGACGTTGCGAAAGGGATTGTGGGATGATTAGCCTAAAAAAATTAATTACCAAATTATTTAATATTGGAATATTTTTACATAATAAAATTAAATAATAAACATATTGGAGTAACGGAAAAAAGGATTTGGCTACGTCCAGTGTTCAAAAACCCTTACTCATGTATAATAAGGTTGATAATCCATCAGTTTATAATGTAAACCTTATGTAATTGTTATATCTTGCATGTTTTGGTCCCGAATGACATTATCTATGAATGGCCTTCGACATTCTTAACTGTCGAATGGGTAACTTACAAACCTTTACTCGTGTAATAACGTTGACTATATGTGTATTCTTAAGGAAAACCCTATGTAATTTTTAGAGCTGTTATCTTTTAGACTCAAATAAGATCAGGTATGTGTGGCTTTGATAAATCTTAACTTCTAGATATGGGTGATTGTTAAAGCCTCACTTGTATAATAAGGTTAACTATATGTGGGTGCATAATGTAAATATTATATAATTGTTAGAGTTGGTATCTTTTGGCCTCAAATGAGATCAGCTATATGTAAGGCTTTGAACAATCTGAACCACTGGCGATGGGTAATTGTCAAACCATCACTCGTACAATAAGGTTGACTATGCATGGTTTTTAATGTAACTGTTATGTAATTGTTAGAGCTGGTATCTTTTGGCCTCGAATGAGATCAGTTATGTATGGATTTGAACAATCTCAACCACTGGCAACAGGTGATTGTCAAACACTCAATCATGTAATAAGGTTGATTGTATGTGGGTTCATAATGTAAACGTTGTGCAAATTTAAGAGCTAGTACCTTTTGGTCTTGAATAAGCTTGGCTATGTCTGACTGTGAACAATCTTAACTTCTGGCCATGGGTATTGTTCGAACCCTTACTCATCTGATATGGTTGACTATTTCTGGGCTAATTGGAAAACCCTATGTAAATGTTGTAACTAATATCTTGCGCTATCAAATGACATTTTCTATGGCTGGCCTTCAAAAATTTTAACCATCGAAATGGGAATTGTTAAACATGTGCTTGTGTAATAAGGTTGACTATCCTTGGGATTATATGAAAACTGTATGTAATCGTTATAGCTGGTATCTCTTTTGGCCTTGAATAAGATCGACTATGTTTCACATTGAACAAGTTGATCCACTATGATTGGTAATGTTAGAAGAATTTCACTCGTGTGATGTGGGTTTACTATTCATGAGCTTACATGGAAAACCCTACGTAGTTGGTAAAATTGACATCGGATGTACTGGCCTTCATCAATAATATCCGTCGAAAGGGTAATGTTTGAACCCTAACAATTTATTAAGGTTCACAATGATTTGTCTTATGATGGAAACCCTACGTAACCAATAGAACATTTTTTTCCACAAAAGAGATTAATAAAAACATAACAAAACCCAACATTTAATCGCCTCTCTACGGGTGAACCGTTGATCCGATTTGATAGTTCTTGTAGTCGATTTTATAGTAATCGAGAAGAGGAATCCAATGGTATCATCCTTGTTGCCTAATTCGTCTCGGATAATTATAAGAACTTGGTACAAAATTCCGGGTCACAATTCATCCACTTCTTTTTCTTCCTTCTTCGGTCCTTCTATCTTCTACCAGGTTTTGACTCGTGGCCTTCAATATTCTAGCATCCTTGACAATAGCCTTCACTAAAACACTCCGAAGTGCTTACGATCAATCTACAACTTAAGCTCACAAAAAGGAATCTAGATGATCGTAAGGACCAAAAATCCATTAGACTCAACCTAGGTTACAAAACGAAGGATTTAGCTATGAAAACCAAAAATGGTTATCTAAATCCCTTATGATGTAAACCTACCTAAATCTAGCAATATTCAAACAAAATAGCTTTTAAATTCTTCGGAAAATACATGCATTTGACGTCTCATCAAATCCCCGATGCTTAAACATTTACTCGTCCTCAAGTTAACAAGAATAAGCTAAGAGCTAAGCGTAAACTAGCATGCAAAGATTTTCCCAAAACACCTAACATCTTATTCCTACACTACCCAAACCCCCAAGATATAAGAACCTCTCATGCTCTCACACCCCAAAGCCTAAGATAATCAAAGCAACCAACAAACCATAACAATAATGAGGTATACATATAATGTCAAGCTAACTTACTCTACCCAAAAATCTACCCAATAGAAAAATCAAGCGAAGCATAAAATTTTCATTTTCTCATATTTTCTGTTATTTTGCCTAGGAGCCCTCTCAAGTTTTCATCCTAGCTTCACATTTTTTAAATGCTCACCCTCACCTTTTTCCACACAATTTGGCCTCTCATTTTTGCATAGGTTGCCCTTTCGGGTTTTCAACCTA
>JAULKM010121791.1:0-20866 GCA_032355605.1 Rubia tinctorum | reverse complement strand
TTGCATAATAAAACTTTAATATTGCAACAAAGACCTTTTACCTTTTATTATTATAATTAAACTCCGTCTTTTCATAACCCTATGGAAAGATCGTCTTTCCCAAAACTTTGCCTAATTTTAATCTTAATCAAAATTTAATTGTTTAATTACAGTCCTCATTAACCATTCTTATTCAGTATCAATTCTTAACAAAAATTACAATTACTCCTCTCCCCATTGTCGTCGCACTCATTCTTCTTCAATTTTTCCCCCATCTTCCCATTAGGGGAGATGGGAAACAAACGTTTATTTTAATTTATGTTTTACTATTCAATAAGTGTGAGATTTGTCTCCACAATTAATTTTGTTCTTCGACCTGATCGATTAGATCGTTGTATTCACGATGATAACTCGATTTAGTTGTTCAAGTTGATGTATAGTTCACGACCTGCTTGCTCTATCGTGTGTTCCCAATTTTGTTTGTGATTTTATTTTTGGGTCTCAATTAATTTGGATTCATCAGATCTGTGTTTTTCAAGGTCTTTACAGTTTGAGCAACATAGATTGTGGTTGGATCAAGTGGTGCTATAGTTGTCGAAGATCTCTGTTTGGCGCAGTGATATTGATGCGTGATATGCTCCTCTTTGCCAAGTGGTCATGATTTTCGCTGGAAGCAAGTTAATATCCCTGAGAGCGATGTTACAATTTTTATTAGATCTCTGATCTGTAATACTACAAATGATCGGTCTGGTTGGCATGTAATTAAGATATCCTTGCAATATGTTAGTTATTGCTAGAGGTTAGTTAGATTGGATGTCAATTTCACTCATTGTAATCGTCGTTGGCCGTTTTTTCCCAGCATCTTGGAATGATTGATTTTTCAAAAAATTATAATTACTCAAACACCTTGCAAGAGTTGGTCACACAAAATTCCCTGCCCCCATAGAATCCTCAGCCATTTCGTGGGTCAGAAAAGTATGAAACTATCGCAAAATATTTCACCCAAAGACCACCAGATGGGGTGATGGTCCTACTTGATAGCCCAAAAATTATTAATGCTTGGATGATAATCCAAGCATAGATCATATACAAGAGTCGTTACCATTGATGGGTCTCCCTTAGTCGAAATCAATGAGATTGTCTGAATTCTCTCTTCCTATAAATCGGCATATTCATGAGAATAAATGGATGGTCTATGAAAGTCCAGATAAATGAGCAATTGTAGTAAAAATCATTTAGAAATTACTTCATTTCTAGCGAAAAGCAACATTTGGCAAGTACTTGGAGAACAAACAAATGGGGCAACAAAACTGTGTCTCTAAGATAATGCCAGGTAATTGTCCTCATCGTGAAACTATTTGGCCAGGCCAAGCCAAGCATAAAACATATTATCTTCTCTTCCCTCTGTTGAGATAGATAAGTACGCTGAACGATGTAGCAATCTCCCACTATAAAATTTCATGGGTTCCTCCAGAGGTAAGTTGTTTAACCTATCATCGTGCTCTCTCCAAACCTGAAAATTAGAAAAACTTCATAAATTACTAAAGAAGGAATGTGTTGCACGAATAAGGAAATTGTGGCTTGACACAAACAACCCTTATGTTCAAGGGTATATAACATGGGAGTTGGTAAAATCAAAGAAGCATCTGGCATATTATCTAAGCTAACGTATTAGATTTATTTTACTGTTAACATAATATCAGCGGCAACATTACCAGGCAGGCTCTCTAGATATTACTGTTAACACCAGCAACAACATTAGCAGGTCAGACTTTTGTTCGACATGAGTCGATAATCTCTTGAGTGCATTAGCCTTGTTATTATTGGTGTTAAAAATTATGAGATAGTTGATAAATTTTATCGAGACTATGGGGAAAATTTTAAGAATTAGAAATTGTTTATGACTAAAATTATATAGTTAGAATCAATACCTAAATGCAGGTCTAAAATTCCTAAATGCAAGTCATAAGGATAATATAGTAAATCTTTCATTAAAATTATCTGCATTTAGGATTTCTCAACCTGTACTTAGATTTTCCTTTAATTCGAGAGTTAAATGCTAAAATGACCATATATTTTTGTCGAAAGTGTCAATATAACCTGTAAAATTTGAAAGTGCAATTCTAACCCTATTATTTATTCAAAAGTGCTAATATAACCCTAGAAATCGTAATTTGGTGAAAATTCATGAAATGACGATTATACCCTCTATTAAAAAAATAAAAAATACATAAAAGGATTACTATTAGAGGAAGTAACCTAAATAGAACTCAAATAGTAACCCAGGAGCCTCTCTCAGGCGCTTCTCTCAGTTCCAATATCCTTTCTCCAGATTCAAAAAAAATTTCTCGTCTCTCCCAAAAGAACTCAAAAGGTAAACACCACCCTCTAATTTCCGTCAGATCAGTTCGTTAATTGAGCCAAAATTTTCAATTCTGTTCATTTCGCCAGAGTTTTATGGTGCATTCTTACCTGGTGTGAAAGTGCGTCGCCGCAGTAGCGGCTTTGGGGGGAGAAAATAGAGGATGTGTAGAAATGGTAAGCTCCGACCAATTTACTCCATCAATCGTCATATTTTATGCGTAGTCTTGTTCAATAGCGGAGGATTTTGTCAATTGTTTTTCACTTTTGTCAAAATTTTGGTTGTTACTGGGTTGTGGGTGGCTTACGTCGCTGGCGGAGGGGGAAAGGCGAGCGGAGGGAAGAAGTGGCGAGTAGGGTTTGACCGAGGCGGAGTGGGTGGCGGGGCGAAAACCTAGTGATGTGTAGGGGAAGGTGAGCGGTGGCAAGGGGAAAGCAGGCGGGGCGGTAGCAGGCGCTAGTGTGGGTTAAGTAGCCCAGAAAATCCTAAAATCCAGATCCTGATAGCGGAAATCCAGATTCCGGCGGCGGAGGTGGTAGTAGAGTGGCAGTGGAGGGGCGGAGGTGGCAACGGAGCGATGGAGGTGGCAGCGGAGGGGTGGTGGTTGTGGTTATGAAGGTGAAGAAATAGAAGAACCTGAGGGCTAATTTTGTCATTAGATTTTTACGTTTAATACTAAGGATATTTTAGTCTTTTAGGTTTGGTCAATGCTGAAAAATACCAAGTTAATGCCGGAATAGTTCCAAAAGGTTATATCGGCACATTTGATGCAAAAGTTAGGTTTATAATTGCACTTTCATATTATATAGGGTTATATTGGCACTTTTGGAAAATAATATGGTTATATTGGCACTTTTGGAAAATAATATGGTTATATTGGTATTTTACCCTTAATTCAAATTCCACAAATTGTTTATTTTTCTTAAAAAAAATCATTCATGTTATGAAAAAAAGTAACATGAATAAAAGTTCAATTACAATAAGTACTGAATAACATTGACATCCAATCTAACTAGTCTCTATTAATAACTAATTTAGTACAAGAATATAAATTATATGCATTATTACAAATTTGAAATCCAAAAAAATTGTAATGTCATTATTGGGATATTGATTTACTTCTGCCGAAAACCATGAGCATTTGATAGAGAAGAACATTTTACGCATCAATGTCACTACACCAAATAGGAGCCTTTCAACAGTTGTAACACCACTTGATCTAAACCACGATCTATGTTGTTCAAATTGTAAACACCTTGTAAAACACAAATTGACACATCTAAATAAATAAAAATTACTAACACAAAAACACTAGCAAAATCATGAACATGCGATCTATACAAATATATCCGGTAAACTATATCGATGTAAACAACTAACTCGAATGATCATCATAAACACACATCTAATTTATCAGGTTGAAGAACAATATTAATGCATGGATAAATATCCACACTTATTCAATAGCATAAACGTTCAAAGAATATCAATTGAAAAAAAAATATTTTTCTCCATCTCCACATGATGGGAAGATAGAAAAACAAGATTGAAGGAAAAAGTAGAGTTTTTCAGAGAGAGGGGTGTGTTGGGGAAGGGTTTGTGAGAGATCTCGTTATGCTAAGTCCATTAATTATATACAAGATAATATAATAATGATTTTTTTTAAAGTGCTCATATAACTGCGATTGTGATAGCCGAATATTGCTTCAATACGCTGATCCTGCAAAACAAACTCTCTGGAGGTGTCAGGGGAAGAAACTCCAATGGTAATGTCAGATCAAAAGTGTTTAATCTGAGTTTTGTTAATTTGATGAATAAAATGGAGGAATACCTCAGTATTCACAGGGGTCATCCCTAGAAATCTTCTAATAAAGTTAGGATAAATATTTACTTTCCTTGTAGGAATAGTTGTCTTAACATAATGGAGTTATCACATATTCGATGTGCCATAATTGTACCTGGAATGGAGGTGTAATTTGAAGGTACAATCTAACTTGGAGATCCTCCACTTGACTGCTGAGCTTTGATCATGCAAAAGGTATGATATGGACTTGGACCTAAAAGTGAAGTAGTCGTATGGCGTTCAGGTTGAGGGGGAGTTTTGCCTCTAACCCTTATCAATAGCCCTCGAGAGAGCCGAAGTTTTAAGTTTTGGCAAAGCCCGTTGGTTCTCTCAGAAGTAAATTTCTAAAGGTTATGCACCACGAACATCATTCGATATTCCCTTTTAAGACTAATTGTTGAGTATTTGAACAATTTTAGAACGTTCTATGTCCACATGTCACGACCTCAATTTGGGTGAGAACTTTACGCCAGCGCCGAACATGATCACCAATTTTTGAGGCGGTAATTACATATGATATTAGGAGTCCCTAAGGTAGACCAGTCACTCTTTTGTGGAAATCATTTTCCTTTTCTTATACGTTTAATCGACCACAATTTTGAAGTGCAGAACCCTTCCTGTCTCCAAATTCTTCATGAGGTCTTCTTTAAGAACTTTTTCGGCCAAGTAAGTAATCTTTATCCTTTTTGGCATTTCTCTTTCTTTATCCATTCCAAAATTCTCCAAAGTTTAGTCCTCTTCTGTCAAAAGAGTTGGTCAGTCTTAACAAAGCAGTGGCTCTGCAGAGAGTGGCTCCCTCATTAGTTCCAAACCCCACTTCCTTAAGAGGAAGAAAACCCTTAGAAAGGCATGTTATGTCGTGAGGGTGGTGTAGTTTTGTTCGGTAGGTAACCTATAGTTATGTCGGAGCAAGAGGAGACTCTAATAGGTGCATCTAATGTTAGGCCTGAGGACTACTCAGTTCCTACAGATGTGTGACTTTCCCACCCGACGGCGCGTGAAACCTTCCATAATCTTCCCCCGGGTAGGTTTGCTATTTACAAACACCATCTTAACTATGGTCTCGTATTTCCATTCCCTTATGTGCTTAATAGTTTGTTGGATAATTAAAACGTTAAAATTTTCCAACTCCATCCAAACTACATACTGACAGTGCTCAGTTTCATTAAGATGTGCACTTTGCATAAGTTAGCGCCTTCCCTGACTCGTTTCTGGTGCTTGTATAACTTGTGGGCCAATAGAGGCCTTGGTAAAGGTGGGAAGGCCATTTTTAGTATCTTTGTGAAGGGGAGGAAGCTCATAAAGGATCAACTCCTCAACCAAGTAATGAGGGGGATCAACTCCTTGTCTTTGACACATCTTTCTACCCAAGTCTAGTTGGAATGGTAAATTAAAGGGAGATAAGACTCAAGGTGATTTTCCTATCCCTGACGAGGTATCCCAGTTGATCATCTAGGTTCAAGCCCTTAGACATTAGGGATTATAAGGTAGAGTATGGTAAGTACGATTGGTCTGATAAATCTTCTGCCATCCCCCAAGAAACTGAATGTTCATATACTGAATGTGTTTTTTTGCTAATTTTTCCTTTTGTCATGCTTTTTATCTAGTTTTCCATGAAATATGACCGTCAACTTGTTTCATTTTTGGGCGGGGGGTTTCATTTGGGATGTCATTGTCCCACAACCATTGAAAGGTGCTTTTTCTCGGGCTTCGTCCGTCTTGGCTCCAACACACTGGGTCTCATTAACTCCCATTATGAAAATCATTATCCCTCCTGCAATTCCATAGTGTAAAAGTTCCAAAAATGGGGCCCTTAACCTTTCCTACACCACGAAGGCTTGTGTGGGGGTTCTAGTTTCTTCTGTGATAGAGAAGCCCTTTTCCAGTCTGGCATCGCTTCTCCCTTAGGGCTACCAATCTCAGGTATGTATTAACTCATGTTGGTTTCTTATATTTTTTGTCACTTTGTGTTAATTTTTCCTTTTGTAACCTTCTTCAGGCTTCTCAACATGCTATCATCGCTTTGGCACAATTGACACAATTTGCTTCTGCAGTGAAGTCTGACATGTCCATAAACAACTCACTTGCGCACAATCCGCACATTTTGAAAAATGAGAACACATATGAAGCATTGCCACCATACATGTTGATGATTGAAGAATATTAATCACATACACACGACATCCCTAACCAACTCGTTACCTACGCAGAGACATTCACTACAAAAAAAAGAAAATAGGCACACTGACAAATAATAGAGCCAGCATCGAAAGCACATTATCATCCAAAAACACATACCATACATTACCACCTTAATGACTACATTAACCATAAAATAAATCTTAACTACAAACATGATTAGCCATCTCATACTAAAACGGGACACCATCATCATTTTGCATTGTCTTAACAACATCAACAACGACATCATAAGACAATAAGGTTGACAATCCTCCAGAAACTAATAAAGCTCCTCTAGACTAAGATTTTCACTCAGGCCCTTCACATAGCCCACAAAAAGGAAATGAGTGACCATAATCACCCATTTTTTCCCATGTTATCCTATCTATCTCCCACTTACGCCAAGTAAGATTCCTCTGTATGTATGACATAAGAAGAAGCTTATTTTACAAGTACGGGATTCGAATTCCATACACATTCATACCCAAGATATCTACTGATATCCTGAGTAGCATCAGCGACCTCCGAAACCATTTTGAAGAAAGCCCGACAGGGTCCTCGGATACTGCAGAGTGTTAAACCCCCTGGTTTGCAAATGAGAATCCCCTTCCCGTGGGCATTCAACCTCCTCCTCAGATAACCAAATATGATCACGAGTAGCTTCAAGCTATCCTCTTTTACTTTGGGCTCCAAATCCACCAGTCCCCGCAAGTGGGGCCCAAGGTCGACAAGCCCTCCATAACCTACAAATAGAGAAATGCTTCACACACATCCCACCGAGACACACACAATAAATAATATTAATGAAATGCATCACCAATCGTTGAAATATGCTCAAAGGTGATTAGATTATTTGGAAGCGCGGTAGCAAGGCATCCACATTCATCCTCGAACCTACAATGAAGGCTGTGATGAGAATGTTCCTCTTGTTCTCCAAATCCTCTGATCCTTACGAGGACCACCAGTTATGTCTCCCCCCTAATCTTCTAACTTTCTACCATGATCAGTTTCTCGTTGGCCATCACTCTTCCTATAGGCATCATGCGATATCAATAGAGAGTCAACGACAATGACACTTGAAACCATAGGAATAACACCATTCTTGCGACAAAGACCAACATGCGCCAAAATGGTAATATTGAACAGGACCAACATGTGTAATTGTCGTCATGAAATTCAAAAATAAAGACATTACATATGGTTGCTGGAAAGAAGAATTCATACAAGTGTCAATTCTATTTGTATGCTTTTGCCATTGAAATTGATGCATCACAGCATGGTCGATAAGTTGACTTAGGCAGCGAAAGCTCAGCAACCAGCATGCCCAAGTAAGGCGTTGATTAATCCTCATCATGAAATGGCAAAGCAATAATCACCCCTCAGCATGTTTTAACAGAACGCTGATCAACCCCTCGCCTGTTCAAGTAGGGCCACTTTATAGTAGCCTCAAGAAAAAGGTGGCAACAATTGTTTGAAAATAACTTAAAACAAACCTCCTTATTAAACTGAAAGGGGGGGAGAGAGAGTGGGGGGAGAGAGTGAAAGAGAGAGAGGGAGGGAAAGAGAAGGATCGTATTACTGGCAGGAAAAATGCACCTAGACCATGTAGGCAGGGAGATGTAAGAAAGCACACTGACTCACGCAAGTAGGGAAATGCAATAAAGCACACCTCAGATAGAAGATAAGAGTCTTTAGCTCACGACATCTAGAAACTTGCAGGCCAAGAACATTAAGCCAAAATAAGAAGTCTCTTTTTACGACGGTCAGGGACCTGCAGGCCGGCCTTTTAAGGCTAGTGAGAATCACCCCTAGCCCTGCGCAACCAGGGAGATGTTAACCAGCCTCTTCAGGAAGATGCAAGGTAAATAAAGTAAGCAAGCAAGAGCAATGCCAAGAAGATGCCTTCCCTACTAGCACATTCGGGTAAAATTCAAAAAAAAATAATGGAATACATTCCACCTTAGAACATTAAACGAGAAAAAGATGACAAGTACCTCTGGCTACAGACAATCAGAGAAGTGCAGGTCTCAACCAGATTCTTCAGGCAGAATTTTACGGAGTTATGATGCAGAGTCCAGGTCGACACAGCATGCAACAAAGTATAGTTTTTCCTGAAGATTAAGAAGGCCAAAACAAGAGAGTTTGGCTGATATTTAGAAGTCCCAGACGCAAATCCCAAACCTATGTAGTAGGGTCGCAATGTATAACCCGGGCAAAATTTTAGGGGGCTGCGATGCAGAGTCCAGGTCGACGCAGCGGACAAGAACATATAATTCTGTCAAAGATTAATAAGGCCAAAATGAAAGAGTTTTGTCGTGATCTTGAAGGCCCGAATACAGAGTCCAAGTCGATGCCACCAAGTTCTCAATGCACGACCCAGGCAGAAATTTATGGAGCTGCGATGCATAGTCCAAGCCGACACAGCAGGCAGCAACATATGATTCTGTCAAATATTAATAAGACCAAAGCAAGAAAGTTCGGTCATTGTTTAGAACGGCCGGGTACAGAGCCCAGGCCAACGCCAACAGGGTTACGATGCACGACCTAGGCAGAATTTTACAGAGCCGCGATGCAGAGTTCAGTTCGATTCAGCAAGCAGCGACGTAAAATTCCGTCGAAGATTAATAAGGCCAAATCAAGAAAGTTCTGTTGTGATTTAGAAGGCCCGGACCAAGGGCCCAAGCCGACGCCAGTATGGTCATAATGCACTACCTAGGAAGAAATTTATAGAGCTGCGATGCATAGTCTAGGCCGACGTAATAGGAAGCAACGTACAATTCTGTCAAATATTAATTAGGCCAAAATGAAAGAGTTCAGTCATGAACTTGAAGGCCAGGACATAGAGTCCAGGTCGGCGCCAACAAGGTCGCAATGTGCAACCCAGGTAGAATTTTACGGAGTTGCGGCGTAGAGTCCAGGTCGACTCAGCAGGCAGCGGCGTATAATTTTTTCAAAAATTAATAAAGCCAAAACGAAAGAGTTCGTTCGTGATCTTTAAAGACCAGATACAGAGTCTAGGCCGATGCCAGCAGGGTCACAATACGCGACCCATGCTGAATTTTACAAAGTTGCGACGCAGAGTCCAGGTCGACTCAGCAGGCAGCGACGTATAATTTTTTTTCAAAGATTAATAGGGCCGAAATGAAAGAGTTTGGTCGTGATCTTGAAGACCCGGACACAAAGTCCAGGCCGATGCCAGCAGGGTCGCAATGCATCACCTGGGCAGAAATTTACGGAGCTGCAATGCAGAGTCCAGGTCGAACTAGCATTCAGCAACGTATAATGCTTTCAAAGATTGATAAGGTAAAATAAAGAAAGTTTGGTTGTGATCTAGAAGTCCCGGACGAAGAGCCCATGCCGATGTCGGCAGGGTCGCAATACACGACCCAGGCAAAAATTTACGGAGCCGCGATGCAGAGTCCAATCCGACACATTAGGAAGAAACTTATAATTCTGTCAAATATTAATAAGGCCGAAATGAAATATTTTGGTCGTGATCGTGAAGGCCTGGACACAGAGTCCAGGCCAATGCCAGTAGGGTCGCAATGCGCGACCCATGCAGAATTTTACGGAGCTGCGACGCAGATTCCGGGTCAACTTAACAGGAAGCGAGGTATAATTCTTTTGAAGATTAATAAGTTCGAAACAAAATAGTAAGGTTTGTAATCTTGAAGGCCCGAACACAGAGTCCAGGCCAATGCCAGGAGGATCACAACGCACGATCCAAGCAAAAATTTACGGAGGTTCGATGCAGAGTCCAAGTCAAAACAGCAGAAAACAACGTATAATTCTATCAAATATTAATAAGGCCGAAATGAAAGATTTTGTTCGTGATCTTGAAGGCCCTGACATATATTCCAGGCTGATGTCAGCAGAGTCGCAATATGCAACCCATGCAGAATTTTACAGAGCTGCAACGCAACGTAGAGTCCAGGTCAACTCAGTAGGCAGCAAAGTATGATTTTTTCAAATATTAATAAGGTTGAAGCAAGAAAGTTCATTCCTAATTTTAAATTCCCGGAAGAAGAGCCCAGGCTAACGCCAGTAGGGTCGTAGTGCATGACCTGGGCAGAAATTTACGGAGCTGCAATCTAGAGTCCAGGTCGACGTAGCAGAAACAACGTATGATTCTATCAAAGATTAATAAGGCTGAAGCAAGAAAGTTTGGTTGTGAAGGACCGGATGTAGAGCCTAGGCTAACGCCAGCAGACTCGCGATACACAACCCTGGCAGAATTTTACAGAGCTGCGACGCAGAGTCCAGATCAACGCAGTAGGAAACAACGTATAATTCTGTCAAAGATTAATTAGGCCAACACAAAAGAGTTTGGTCATGATCTTGAAGGCCAGGACACAGAGTCCAGGCTGATGCTAGGAGGGTCGCAATGTGCGACCTAGGAATAATTTTACAGAGCTGCAATGCAGAGTCCTGGTCGGCGCAGCAGGCAGCAACGTAAAATTTTGTCAAAGATTAATAAGGCCAAAACAAAAGAGTTTGTCCATGATTTAGAAGGACCAAAGACAGAGCCCAGGTCGATGTCAGCAGGGTCGCAATGTATGACTCAGGTAGAAATTTACGGAACTACGACGTAGGGTTCAAGTCGACTCTGCAGGCATCAACGTATAATTTTGTCAAAGATTAATATGGCCGAAACGAGAGAGTTTGGTCATGATTTTGAAGGCCCGGATACAGAACCCAGGCCAACGCTAATAGGGTGTCCACGCACGACCCGCGCAGAATTTTGCGGAGCCGCAAAGGTGAATCCAGGCTGACACCAGCAGGACCGCGACACAGATCGATAACTATGAGAGATAAAATTTGCATGCAAAGTCCCACCTTGATGAACATGGATGTATTCCAACAACCATATTCCTATGAGTATTCAAGGCATTTAGACAAGTATCCAAGATGTTCAGACTTGTATTACCCCAATTCTCAGCGTTGTTCAGTAACACGACATCGGGATAGGGGAACTTAATAATGAGTTTGTAAGCCCATATCTCCACTTTAGGCCCAGGGGCCCAATGACTTAACCCAAATGAGACACATTCCCTCAACCAATGAAAGAAGGCCAAAAGCCATCAGCAAGGTAGGTCTTTAAGATAGTCTCCAAGGCACTGTAGCTTCACCTTCTTCACACCCATTTCTCCGACCTGACTTGGACATCGGAGTGGGTGCTATCACACACTGTTCTGCCCTGAGTGACCCATGCTATTTCATAGGTATCCATCTACATCAGAATCATGCCAGAAGGAGGCCCAAAAAGAGGCCATATCAGAGCTTCCCTAATAGCTCCATTAGCTCAAGATAATCAGCTTCATGCTAAGCCCGTGACGAATTTTGGCATTAACAAGTATCTTCGCCTTGAGTACTCAAGCCGTGTGATTCATTGCAATCTGAAGCAATCTGAAGCCTAGCAATATTCTCCCTTGGATCATGACAAGGTTACTCATGTAACTGATTTTGGAATTGTAAAATTGTTTAGTAAAGATGGAGACCGCATCACATTGTTAACCTTTTGGATCAAGAAAACAACATAAAAACAGTATTATCAATTGTTTGTTTTGCAAAATTTCCTATTATCGATAACAGAGAATGAGATCGGTTATATTGCATATAAATTTAAACATAAGAGTATGGATTGGAAGGATCCATCTCCAAATCATGACGATGGAAGTTATCACATGAATGAATCCCAACAATGAGATGATTGGAGAATATTTGAGCAAAAGGAGTGTTGGTTAAATTTTTTGTAGCAACGTAACAAACAGAATGTATGGTCACTGGTCTTATGAAAACTTGTTTTAAAAAGAATAGTACGAAAAAGGTTTTTGGTTTACAAAAGAGAATTTTCAAAAATATGGTTTTAGAACTCAGAACTATGGACGTGATAAATCACTGCCTTTAAAACGAAATTTTCTTAAACCTTATTACAAGGTTCAGCGTGAGCGTTCGTTCCCCAACTGAGTTCTAAAACCATATTTTTCAAAAAAAAACTTTTGTAAACCAAAAACCTTGTGCGTTCGTCCTCCGTTTAACTCGTGCACTTAAGCAGCGGAGGAGGCACTCAAATTATGCTCAGAACTCATAAAAGAAGTTTAGAATAGAATAAAAGGATGTGAAGTGTGTGTTACGAACTCCTCCTCACTGGCTTTTTTATAAGCACTCCAGCCAATGATCAGAGGCAAAAAAATCTGGAGAACATACAAGTAGTTGCAGCGAAGAATCAGAACCACTTCAACCCAGAGATTGGAACAGTTTGCAAAAACTGGATAGACTTTACCGAGTCAAAAAATTCACGTGGAATGTTAACAAGTCAAAATTTGGAATTTAAATGCATCAATTTAAAATTACCATTGTTGTATTATTGACTAAGATTTGTAAGGCGAGAAAAAAAGGAAAAAAATTTGGACCAAATTCGATCATTTTCAGAAGTCTCATAATGTTGTACTCTCAAACTAACCGGGACCAAAAAATTAACATGGGCTCAAGATGACATGACATGACACGCTCGTCTACCTCGTCATGTCCAAATGGACGGTGCGGTCGGTCAGCGGTGGCGGCGTGCCCGAGGAGTTTTTATTCCTCTTGCTCACTTAAAGTAATAGTGAAACATTTCCCCGTATAAACAAGAAATTCATCCCTTAAACTTTCCATGTGGGATAATGAGTAAAAGAAAAGTTTTTATTTATTTCCTTAAAAATTGATTTTGAGCTGTAAGGCTCATTTGCATTACTAACAATCACCCACTAATGCAAAAGGGCAAAAAGGTAATTTTTCTGAGCATGTGAAAGTTTGACACTTAAGTATCAGTATCTTGCGATTGAACTAATGCGTAGTGAATTGGTATGATCAACTTTTTTTTGGGATGAACATATCTGGAACTCCTAAACTAGTTGATCATTCCAAGAACACGTGCCTTACTTAAATAAAATGAGTTTTGCGTCAATCAACAACTTATAGTGGTCACAGTTTCCTTGGGAAAACTCATGGGTGCTCTAAAAAGACAACCCTTAAAATTATTTCATAAAAGGAAGGTCAATCATTTACACTCTATTAGGTCCATCCATCAATCCTTATTAGACCACCCAATTAGGCTATGGAAATATTAAGAACGATTCATCATTCAACCTCACATAAATTTTGGTGAATCCCACATGTCTGTCACAAATTAGAACTATCTTGGATTCATTAAGAGCTTTAAGCTCATCCTCTCAACGTACACAAGTCATAGGAATTGGTAGGTTTGTATGTTTGTGGGTTTTTTCTTGGTTTCGTTTGACTTTAAGTCGTTTGAGAAACAACAAGAGTATCCACCAAGAATTCCTCACCTAGTAGGGTTCAACCCTATTCCTCTAGATAAATCTTGGACTATATTTCTACTTAGTCTTTTAGTAAATGGATTGGCTAAATTTCTTTCTGATATTACGAATTATAAAGCCAGTACTCCAGTCTCGATCATATTTCTCGTATTCATGCCTAATGTGTATATGTCTTTTATTACCATTGTAAGCTTCATTTTGGGCAACACCTAAGGTTTCATGAGAGTCACATAAAAGTGAGACTGGGGGAGTGAGTTTTCCCCACATGGAATATCTGCCGGTAATGACCTAAGCCACTCTGTTTCTTGCCCTGCCAAGTCTAGAGCTATAAACTCAGTCTCCATAGTAGACCAAGCTATACAAGTCTGTTAAGAAGACTTCCACGAGATGGAAGCTCCTCCAAAGGTAAAAACATAACCGCTAGTAGATCTTACTTCATTGTTGTCGGTTACTAGTTCAAATCAAAATACCCTTCTAAAACAGTGGGGTATCCTACAGTCCTAAGCTCATTGTACCTCTTAGGTATTTTAGTAATCGTCTGAGGGCAACCCAATGTTCTCCACTAGGATTGTGAGTGTACCTACTAAGTCTTCTCACTCCATATCCAATATCATGTTGAGTGTAGTTCATTAAAAACATTAAACGACCAATAATTTTTGCATAATCCCCTTGAGACACACTTCTTCCTTTAATTTTCTTTAGTGATTAGTAGATTTATAAGGAGTTCTTACTAGCACTACATCAAAACTATTTAATTCTCAACACCTTTTCAACATAGTCATACTGGTATAGAATACAACTATTTAATTCTCAACACCTTTTCAACATAGTCATACTGGTATAGAATAAAACTATTATCTTTCTTAGTAACTTTTACTCCCAAAATTACATCAACCTTTCCTAAATATTTCATTTCAAATTTAGAGGACATGAATCTTTTAGTCTCACTAATAGCATCAATGTGTGTTCCAAATAACAAGTCATCTACATAGAGACAACTGATCACACATTCGGAATCAAATAGTTTTGAATACACACAAGCATCAGATCCTTTCATAATGAAGCCAAAACTAAGAATCTTTTTATGAAAATTTTCATACTCCCTCTGTCCCACCTCAATTTGAAAAGAGAAACTGAGGTGGGAATTTCTACAGTAACAAAAGAGTACAAAAAACTGGAAAAAAATTGTTGATGTGAAAGTAAAAGACATGGGGTTGTCTACCATGAACAATAACTTTTTTTAAAAACCCAACTATTACAAGGTTGAACAAATTCCATCATCCGCTGCCCATTGAATCATGATATTTATACCAAAGACAAAATCGAACACAACCGGATTTAAGATCAAAAAAATGATTCTCGACTTCAAAATCATAAAGAAGAATACAAGCATAAGAACACTTACAGATTAACACAAATTAAACAAGAAGGGTGTCAAAACACTTGCGGATCATGGAGAAAACCCAATATAGGTTTAAAAATAAGATGAACACAGCAAAATGAGTGGATAAGAGAGAGGAAGGGTTGGCTTGAGAGGAAATCTGAGAGATACAGGAGAATAAAAGGAGCGTGAAAAGTGGTGGGAAAGAGAACATAAATTGGGAAAATGAAAAGGTTAAAGCATGCGTGCATCCTTGGGAGAGGAAAAGACGGCTCTTAAACCAAACTCCCAATCCAATTAAATCAACCCATAAACCCAGTAAATAAAACCATGTCCAGGGGCATTTTTGAATTTTTCACTATAGTCAAAGGGGCTATTTTTAGGCTGATTGCAATTGTGAAATTTAGCCTAGGATAGCCCAAAAATAAAAAGTGTGCTAATTGATCTGACACAAAGGGAGTACTATTGTTTTGGTGCTTGTTTTAAACCATACAGTGACTTCTTAAGTTTATACACCTTATTTTCTTGGCCCATTATGGTGTACCCAAGGGGTTGTATCAAATACTTTTCTTCTTCTAGATCATCATTCAAGAAGGCAGTTTTAACATCCATTTGATGCATTAGCATTTTATGTATAGAGGCCAAGGAAAATAGTGCATGAATTATGGTTATTTTAGTTACAGGTGAGTAAGTATAAAAGAAGTCCACACCAAAATTTTGAGTAAAGCCTTTAATCATGAGTTTTTCCTTAAATCTTTCTACTGAACCTCAGTTCTTAGTTTTATTTTAAATATCCATTTGCAACCTAATGCTGTTGATTCCTTAGGCAAGTCTACCAAGTCTCATATGTATGATTAAACATTATTGACTCAAGTTCATTGTTAATTGCTTCTTTCCAAAAAACTAGCATCTATAGATTTCATAGCATCTTCATAAGTTTTAGGATCTTCCTCAAGAAGGTGAAGAATAATTAGTGACACATTTAATCCATCTACATCTTCGAGTTCAGTCATAAAAACAATAATGAAATCAGGTCCAAAATTAGTTTCTTTTCTACGTCTCTTACTTCTTCCAATTCCATTTTTACCATGTTCAGGTACATTCACAGAAGAAGAATTGGTAGAAACAAGTATCACATTGGGAGATACATTATTCATATTCTTTAAAGGAAATATGCATTAAAAAAATCCAACATCTCTATGTTCGAACATTGATTTATCATATAAATGCATAAATAAGCAGTATTATTTTTAGCATATCCCACAACTATGACATCAACGGTTTTAGGACCAATAGTGTCACATTTGAAAGTAGGCAATGCTAATTTCTCCAAACACCCCCCACTCTTTTAAGTATTTCGAGTAAGGGGTATATCATTTCTACAGTTCATGGGGTGTTTTATCTAATTTTTTATGAAGCACCATATTTAGAATATGATTAGCTGATAGGACAGCCTCACCCCACATTTCATTAGGTAATCCAAAACTTAAAAACATTCATTCATCATATCCTTTAAAGTTCTATTTTTCCTTTCAGCTATTCCGTTTTGTTATGGAGTGTAAGGTGGTGTGAACTCATGAATTTTGTCATTCTTTTCATAAATTTTTTTAAGTAAGATTGCACTGTATTCTCCTTCCATATCTGATCCAGTTAATTTTATTTTTCAACCTAGTTGATTTTCTACCTCAATTTTGTAGATTAGAAACTTTTGTTCTGCTTCATCTTTAGTTCTTAGTAGGTAAATTTTATTTTACCTTGAATAATCATCTACAAAGGTTATGTAGTACCATTTTCCACCTTTACTTTCAAAGTTTCTAAAATCCACTAAATCTGTGTGAACTAGCTCTAAAATTTTAGTTACTCGTTGAGTTATTTGTTTAAATGGTTTCTTAGTGATTTTAGCTTCTACACAAGTTTGACATTTTTCCAGTTGATTTTTGGGCAGATTAGGTAGCAATTTTGTGTGTTGTATTCGTTTAAATGAATATGTACTAACATGTCCTAAACGTGCATGCCAAATATCAAAAGATTCCACAACATAAGCAGAAGTAGATGCTTCATTGATAACAATGGTGTTCACAACAAATAGTTCCCCAGATATATACATATATATATATATATATATATCTTTCCCACAAATTGGCCATTTTGAGTTATAACTAGTTTTCAGCTTCAAACACCAGTTTGAGGCCAACCTTGTTAAGCAGATATTAAGTTTCTACACAGGGAAGGAACATGGAGAATATTTGAAAGAGATAAATTCTTTCCGGAAGTCGGTTTGAGAAAAACCTTCCCTTTGCCGAGAACTGAGGCAGTACCTGAGGTTCCCATGTAGACTTGTTCACCATTAGTGACCTCCTCGAAAGTTACGAATAGGCCTCTGTTTGCGCAGAAGCGTTTGAAGATCCACTGTCGATAATCCAGTCAGTCTTGTTTTCGAACAAGTGACTTCTGAGACTACAGTAGCAATGGTCTCCACCTGTTCATCTTCAGCGAGATTGACTTGAGATTTATTGTTGATGTTCTGGTTGGGTTTGTTGGCATCATTGCACTGGTAGCATTGGTAAGCTTGATGTCTGGTTATGCCCCAGATGTAGCAGGCTGATTTGGACTTCTTCTAAGTTGGCTCATTCTTCTTGAGAGTGTCAATATTTTTTACTGGGTTGGTTCCCTTCTTGAAGTTAGCAGATGGCTTGGACTTGTCAATGTTTCTAGATTCTATAAGATTAGCATTAACCCAATCGGAAATGGAAGAGAGTCTCTTATCTTTGAGGCGATTGTTTTCCTCAATATTCATGTGGCTGACTAGTTACTCCAGAGTCATATATTGTTTTTTGTGCTTGAGGTGGTTGCAATAATCGAACCAAGAATCAAAAATCTTCTCGATTAGTATATTGTCCTGAAGGATGTTGCGTACCGTCATGCCTTCTGTGAGTACTTCGACAATTAGATTTTCGTACTCATGGACCTGGTACGTAATAGGCTTGTTATCCACCATTTGAAACTTGAGCCAGTTCCCAACTGAATACTATTTCTTCCCTGCATCATCAACAACATATTTCTTCTCTAGTGTCTCTCATATTGACTTACGGATTTGTTGGTGATGAATAGTCAAATATGGCATTCGTCATTTTGTTAAGAAGATGGCCCCTAGCGGTTTTGTTGTTTTTCATATATTTGAGAATCGACTCAAAAGTTTCCTTTGAAGGAACCTCAGGGGCCATTCTGGAGTTTGATTGGTGGTGGATGTAGTGGTAGAGATTTTGGGAGGATCAGTAAATAAAACGTAATCAACTTCCAGTTGTGCAAGAAAAATCAGGGGCCTTTGAAACCAGTGCTTGTAGTTAACACCATCCAGAGGAGCTATTTTCGAAAGTTCATTCTTGCTTGACCAGACATTGTTTTTTCAAACAGGAATAAAATTTCATTTCAATATTGCTGGTTAAAATTTCTGTAGCAATGTAAGAAACAAAATGTATGGTCAGTGGTCTTATGAAAACTTGTTTTGAATAGAACATTACGGAAAAATATTTTTGTTTTGCAAAAGAGAATTTAAAAAATATGGTTTTAGAAATCAAAACCGTGGGCTTGATAAATCACTGCCTTTGAAACAAACTTTGCCCAAATCGTAGTGCAAGGTTCAACGCGAACGTTCATTCCCCAAGGTACCACAAGACCTTCGTTTAACTCGTTCAATTCAGCAGCAGAGGCGAAATTCGAATTATGCTCAAAACTCATAAAATAAGTTTAGAATAGAAGAGAAGAGTATATGTGAAGTGTGTATTACGAATTGCTCATCACTGGCCTTTTTATAGGCACTGCCAACAGAGGAAAAAATCTGGAAAACATGCAAGTAGTTGCAACGAAGAATCGGAACCACTTTAACACATAGATCAGAACAATTTGCAATAATTGGATAGATTTTACCGAGTCGAAAAACCATGCGGAATTTTACCAAGTCAAAATTCGGAGTTTAAATGTATCAGTTTAAAATTACCATTGTGGTATTACCGTGTAAAATTGTAAGGAGAGAAAAAATAGAAAAAAAAAGTTAAAGACCAATTTCGATCATTTTGAGAAATCTTCTGAGCCTGGTCAGATTGGTAGTTTCTTCAAATTAGTTGCACAATAATACGAATTAAATCCGGCGCAGTTTTGAATCACGAAATGTTACTAACGCTGATTATTCGCAGAACCCAAATTCACTTCATTCCAATGAGATCAGTAAATTCAGATTTTGTTTTTAACAATAAAAGATAGAACCAGCAACTGAAAACCAGAAACCACGGTAAGATGGAACATCCGTTGAAACGTGAAACATTGGAACCAAAAACACTCGAAAACCCGACCCGGAACCCTTAGACCCCACTACCCAACAGAACTGAAGAACATAAATTAAATAAACCACCACAACTCTGGAGCCCAGACCCTAGATCTAGTTCCAGTTCCCATCGGAGCCACCATCCCTGGAAGAGTAGCGAGATCCACCACCACCACCATAGCCGCCGCCACCGCTACCGTACCCACCACCGCCGCCTTCACGACGACCACTTCCGTAGCCGCCGCCGCCGCCACCGTAACCTCCACCTCCTCGGCCGCCGCTGCCGTATCCTCCGCCTCCTCGGCCGCCGCCTCCGTAACCTCCGCCTCCTCGGCCGCCGCCGCCGCCGCTGCGAGACTGGGCCTCGTTGACGGTGATGTTACGGCCGTCGAGATCCTGGCCGTTCATGCCTTCAATAGCCTCCTTCATCGACTGCTCGTCCTTGAAGGTGACAAACCCGAATCCCCTGGATCTCCCGGTCTCGCGGTCGTTGATGATCTTCGAGTCCACGATGTCGCCGTACTTGGAGAAGGCATCGCCGAGAGTTTGGTCGGTTGTCGCCCACGCTAGCCCTCCAACGAAGCACCGGTACTCAACATCTGACGACGCCATATCTAGGGTTTGATTAAACGGTAGTAGGGAGGCAGAATGAAGAGAGGGTTGTTGTTGAGGCTTGAGTAGGGGCTTTATAGGGTGAGCTGCAAAACCCTACGAGGTTCTGTGAAATTATAGTTTAAACCTCGTTATTTTAAAAATAACAAGACACCCTGTGGAGTCCAGCCACCGGCCCATCGTATGTACTAGCTTAACTATTATTCGTTCTAATATATTGGAGCCTCGCTGTAGTTTATGGTGAGATGAGGGTTTGAAATGCAATTAACAAAGATAAAGTTTAAGTTTTAAGAATTTGCGCCTATCCAGCGCATGGACCCGCAAGGCCACACCTCTTACACGCGTGGACAAGGACTTGCTCATTCAGGGCACGTGTAGTGGTGATTTTTTAATTTTAAAAAATCGATCTAGAAATCGAAAATACCCACAGTGATGATTTTTTGACCGATTTTTTTACCTAATTTCTAGTGTGGGAATCGGTCAAAATATCAATTCTCTGACCGAAGTCTGACACACGCACATGAGCGTGGTCCAGCTCTGGCCGCCTGATGTTTTTGACCGGTCAGTGGGATGTGTGTCGGCTTGGCTGCGCCCCATGCGTCCCACTCACGGAGCCCCTTTTTTTTAAAAAAATTGAAGTAGCCAACGGCTACTCTGAAATGGGACACGTGTCTCATTTATATGGCGACACGTGTCTCAACTGCTCTTTTTAAAAAATCAATTTTTTTTAAATTTGCAAAATTGAAATTGCAGAATTTTTTTCCTATAAAAAATCTGAAAAAATAATGTATTCACAAAATATTAAATAATTTATGAAAAAAATGAAATTCAATTTTAAAAATAAAATATATTATTAAATTTCACA
>JAULKM010121790.1:0-37925 GCA_032355605.1 Rubia tinctorum | reverse complement strand
TATATCTAGGCCTATACTCACCCTTGTATGCATGAACCCTTAGAAATATCCCTCTTCTCTGTGGACGACCCCGACTTATCAAACTATCTACTTAGTTGTATTTAGTAAGCATATTCTGCTTATAAATTGTATTTTTGAGTGGTACGGCGACGACCTCCCATATAGTACCTAACTCCTCTAATTTTATACTCATTCCACCTACCAAGTGACCAATCTCATGAACAGTTTGGGTTGAACTCGCAAGTTGTTACCAAAAAATGTGAAATTGGTTGAGAAAGTTCGCGATAGATGAGTGTAACTAGGTGGTACCCTAGATGGAGTCACATTATCCTCCTCCCCAGTGTCTATGTCCTGGCTTGATAAGATTCTGCATTAGTCTTTCTCAAACCGCAGATCGGGTGCTAGGAACAAATCCTCCAATGCAACGCCTTTGTAGATAGTGGTTCGCTTCGGCTGTGGAAGGGTCATGAAATTGCAAATTGTAGAGCCATCGTACAACCATACAAATAAATCCTCTGAGGTTGTGGTAGCTACCATAGAAGCCCTCTCCATCTTATCCATAGTGTACCATGTCCCTGAATGACGTAAGTTTGCCAATGCAAATGGAGAAGGAACCATATGCCCAAATGTTTGGCTAAGAGTCCGACTGTGCTGCCCATTGATAATTTTCCACCTTTATTGTTTCCCATGGCCATGCATATAATCCTCCACGAAGGCCGACACCATGTTAGGGTAGAAATTTCCCTCCGGAGTCATCGCCCAAAGGACTTGGACGTTCAAATCGGGGCATTGTGAAAGTTCTCCGTGACTATTTCCCGTGGAAAGTAATCACTGGACATAACGCAACGCCGGATGGACAATTGTGGTGCTTTTGCATAGATGCTTCCTCTCTGTGCCCAAAAGAATTCTCCAAAAAATTGATCAATTAAATTGGAAGGCCTTGTCGGTGTGTCCTCACAATCTCCTTCTCATACTTTCACCTGAATGCTTGGGAAATGTCCCATTGCAACATAGTGTAATCCATATCAGTCAAGTGGAAAATGGATGATTCTCTTTCTCTCATTGTCCGTTGCTTACTCCAAAGTCGCCAAAAACTCAAAGTCCACCGTATGTAAGTCTTGGAATGCTTGTACAAGAAACCCTCCAGGCCTATTACCTTAGCAAATACGTGATGGGCTTAAGTAGACCTAGAGCTCCCAAGGTATCCTTGCATGCAAACTTTGTCTCTAATATGGTTCTCTTTGGGCATGTAAAGTACTTCCATCCCCTGTATTCACTCCCGGAAATGGTGGTCAACCGCATGAACTCATCAACAACACAAGCAGGATTAGGAAGAAGGGAAGTCGTCGGCTCTCGTCTCCCAACCTTAGCCGACTTCTTCCCTTTGTCACTCCAGGAAGTCGTTCATTTTTATGACCTACTTCTTTTTGGAGCCACCCTATCACAACAAGAAAAAGGTTGTAATGCAAGAATATACAAAGGCATGCATCAAGTGTTATTCAAGAAAAACACTTCTTTCAAAATAGCTAAAATATTCCAAATCATGTTATCTCAACATAAAGGCTATTCAATCAAGAGTCATTCTCTCTAAACAACAAACTCAGGAAAAATCAAATCAAAAATCATTCCTCCTAAACCACCACAGTCAATGAAGATCATATCATCAAAGCATAAAAACATATACTTCCCCCACATTTAGTTCATTAGAAGATCATACACATAACTAAAAAAATTCCTAAAAAAACATTTCAAGATTTTTTGAGATTCAAGCTCCTCATCAGATAACCATTAGGCTAAATAGAGAAAGTAAAGATAAAGGTCAAAGGATTATCCGGAAGTTGAAGCCAAGATATAAAAATTCGCACAAGAAGAAGCAAAAATGCTATTTTTTCGAGAAAAAAAATCCAATTTTTGAGTTTCACCAAGATGCAGTGAGAGTGGGTGTTTTTGAGAGATTTAAATGAGCTAAATGATTCATATGGGTGAGGGAAGGTACTATGAATCTTTATTTTCAGCAAAGAATGTGATTTATAATGGAGCTACAAATGAGATAAGGATGGAATTTTTGAAATTAGAAAATGTGGGGGACAAAAGTACCATTTAATTAATACAAAAGGTAGGTATTGATGTACTATTTACACCAAAAATGCATGTTTTGGCTTCAAATTCAAATTTTCAAAAATATGCATATTTGACCCAACACTAGCGTAGGATGGGCCTACTAAAGGCGGTTCTATCGGCAATTTAAAGGCATTCTGCCTTTAATCAATCTGAAAAGAAGGTGGTTCCTAGAACCGTCATTAAAAGTAGCCAACGAAGGCGGTTAAACACCGCCTCAAATTATAGCACGGAACCGCCTTTAATTTATTTCTGACCTCGAAAAAAGAGGCCCATTCCTCGTACCGTACCCTTACAGTAGTTTCCAATCCCGTAAAGTAGTGTATTTCCAAACTTGGAAATATGAAATTACCATGTTTCGTCTCTTTGTGAAAGGAAATTATGTTTCCGAATTCATGTCTCATATCCGGCCTGTATATGGAAATTTTTTGCTGATTATTTTTGTACCTAAATTTTTTTCGACATTAAAAAGTTAATCATGTTGCAAACTTATGAGTTCGGAAAACCTATTTTGACCAATGGGATATGGAAATCGAAGACACAAAATACATTTTCGGACTCGTGGTATAAATGTTCTTTCATTAATATTCCCGGTACAAAAATAGCCCTGATACACATCCATAATTTAGAAAAAAATGCACAATGGTATTTTTTCACCTAAACAACAATCTATAGAAAATGCTAACCAAGCAATAATCTATAATCTATTCCGGCATTTCAACAGTTCAGTGTTTATCTAACATGAGTGTCCTTGCCAAGATTGGGATTCCCCAGTGTTCCTTACCGATTGAGAATTAGATGCTTAGCCAATGAATACCGTGAATTGTTGATATTATCTTGCGAGTATGGGTAACAATCTTGTTTGAAAATCTACAAATAACACTATTGTTGTTGCAAAGGTTAGTTGGGAATATGACCACGGACAATTGTACACTTACTTTGTGAAGTTCAAGTACGTCTTCTTGGACTTTGTCTATGCACTTGGTCATGTATAACATGACGTAATGGCCGCACTCCCAAGTTTGAGCTTGTTTCTTATACTATATGTTAGAGACATAAATTATGAAGACTATTGTACAAAATAGGTAAAGTATATTGGAAATTAACATACTGATAGACCACCTTGATTTTGACCACTTGAAACGGATTATTTGTTTCCTCACTATTTTTCTTCATTGAACATTTCAAAAATGTTAACGAATGCATCGGATGGTTGGAAGTGGAGGGGATCCATCCAATACACTCCCTTCCTTGTGGGGACTATCAATATTAATCTCCAATGTTCCCTGGATAAGAAATTTACAAAATTATTAGAAATATGTGGAAACAATGTTTTTAAAGAAATTTAATGTTGTGAATAACCTCTCGATGTACACTGCAATGAAAATCATCTTATCCTTCCGGCCTAGGCATTTGCGAACGTAGTCGATCCTCTCTTGTTTTGTACAACCAATTTCTTGTATCATGACCGGGTATATGTATCTAATCTATCCCTTCTTTTGATTACTGGTAAAAAAACATGTACCTGGACAATTTCATAGTATGTATTATTTGTAATAACAATGGTTAGCACCATTGAAATAGAATTCAGAAAGAAAAATTAAAAATCACTCACAAGGTGTAGATCGACATCATTGCTTGATTAACTTTCTCACATCTCCATAGGTCTTCAAAAATACTCCATAACGCCATAATTACACGTTTGCATCCGAATATGCATTCATTTCCCAAGAATGCATATGATTAGTTTTGATCATAGGGATGTAGCATGTTATAAAAGACATGTACAAAGCCATGTGTATCTCTAGGGATTTGTACACTTGCCAATGGAGGTCTAACCTTAGTTCGTGTTTTTGGCACCGGCCTAGGTGTCGATTTTCACCTGGTTTGGTGTTTTCTTCACCGGGTTTGGTGATGGAGGCATTGTTTCTTTCAATATCGATCCTTGATAGGATCTTTCTATATAAGTCTAAGGGGCCAAGTAAGGAACATTCCCCAATAAGGGCCAAATTTCTTGTATTCTCCGTCCAGGATTGGAAAGGGAGTGCCCATCACTAAAGGATTCTCAAAGGAAATCCTTGAAAGACCTTCTGCAATTGGTATGAAGTGATAATGTTTCATAAACTCATGAAAAATCCATTTTCTACATGTAATGGCCTTCCGCTAATGTCTTGATCAAATAGTTCACAAAGATATGATATCTAATACAGAAGTAAAATAGATAATAAAACTAACATAATTAAGAAAAGGATCATTAGGACCTTTTTCAATTGCAAAAATGGCATTGTCAGGGTCATTAGGTTTGTACATTTGCCTATCAATTCTTAGTTTTTGAACAACTGACTTGCAATTAACCTCTACGAGGATTTTGTGAACCCCTAGATTGCAGTTTCCAATCGAGCGTCAAGTCTTCTAAATTGTCTATAGAACAAGCCCTGTGTGTTGGACCAACCTCTAAATTGAAATCTATTGTTGCTAAATTTGTTTGTGCATTTTTTTTATGTTCTTAGACTCTTCGCTCCATCGTAGGACCGTAGGACCCTGAAAGCTTTCCATTGGATAAAGAAACTACCAATGCCCCTAACACGACCCGGGTGGTAAGATTTTTCAGGTGTTTCACAAAGAATGTTATGTTTATCCCTTGGGAATGAAATTCCCTTAAATTGTTTATTATTCAATTATTCCTACATAGAAACATAAATAGGGAAACTGGTGTTATTCGGATATACCCTTAATTAAATTAATACTATATTCACCAAAAATTTACGTATCACTCTTTTATAATTTGATTCTCTTCACCCTTTACATATACACTATCTTAGTTTTTTTTTACCTCTGAGGTATACATCGCACCTCTCAATCTCTGCCACACTAATGAGTTGCACCGAAACCTTTGCCTTAACTTCTATTATTCCTCCCGCTATTTAAATTTGCACATCTTATTCTAGATGCTATTTCACTAGCTCGCGTGCCGCGTAACCATAACCTTGGACAAAGTGTATTTATGTTCACGGTATTGGACAAAGTGTATTTATGTTCACGGCAAATCTTGGACATTATGAACATAGCCTTCTTTCGCAAAGCACCCACATCTTCTTATTTTATTTCAAAAGGGCCTCTATATGGATAACGCAAAACAAGGATATAAGAATAGGTTTACACGTAAACAAAAAATGTAGGTGAATAATCTAGGAAAAAAGATTCACTAAAGTTACCTTGCATTCCATCCACAAGGTATACTTGTAATATTTTAGGACATCGTGTCAGGTATCATGGCGAATAGCTACTCTTGTTCTACCAAGCTTTGCCACCCAACTGGACCATTTTGCACGTTGCTTCGACACACAATTGCTCATCTTGTCGAAAATCAATGACGTTAACTCTTTCCTAGCCATTCTACGCTCTAAGGCTCTACAATGAGTTTGGTGTTTTCCTACATCCCCCAGACTGTCATCCTCATCCCATGTCGATTCCGTTGTTGGGGGATTGACATTTTTGGATTGTGACACAACATCACAAGTCTATTTTCTAGTTGTCATTTTGAATGCTACATTTACGAAGACAAAAAAAAGACTTAGTAATATTTAAAGACTACCCAAAATATGTAGGAAGATATTTTGGACAAAACCTTAGCCAATAAATATGTACAATAGCATGTAAGCACTAGTATTTATGCACACTTATAAACAACTTGTATTTAATTAAAAAACACTCCAAATAGAACTCATACGAATCACAAAATGCGAACTCTAGAAGGAATGAACTAAATAATATTTGAGTTTGCTCATTTGCGTTTGAATCTCTTTAACCCTAACTAGAATTTTGTGTTAGGTTTTGGGTTTTTTGGAGGGAGAGAAGTGGGAAAAGCGGAATTTTCAAATGGGGAGTAAATGCCTGTTTGAAAACCTTTATACCTTTTTTCCCAATTAAAGGATTTTCCAACTTAATAATATACATGATTACTATTTTTGAACTCGGAAATCCATTGGCTCTTTATATAATAGGACACGATCTATTTACGATTTCGAAAACCCTTTTGCAGGTTTCAAAAAAAAGTTAAAATGGGCAAATCTTTAACGAAACCCACAAACCCATTCCAATCCCCATATTCCAAACCCTCAATTGTTTGCATTCAAACCCCATTCCCCCCTAACCAAGGTTGAAAATGAGTCGTAAGAGCATAGGTGATAGGTCAAAGGCTAGTGATCGAGTCATCGCCCTAACACGGAGATTGGGGAATCAAAAAAATTCTTCAATGATACCGCTGAACAAAGGTATGTTGAGTTTTTCCAAGAGAAAAGTTGTCAAATCTAAGGATATATTAGCATCCGACGTTGAAAGTTTAGGACTAAAGTATTTGCTAGCACATTTCAAAACCTAACATTTAGAGAAACTAATGTGTATGAATGAGCCCGTTCACATTAATGAAGTGATAAAATTTTATACTAATTTGGGGAAAGTAGCAATACCCAAGATGTAACTAGCATCAATGGTAAAGATGTATCTGTGACTTGGTATACAATCCATGCAGCCCTAGATTGCCCCTACACCTCTCCCGAGAAATTAAGGCCCGATGACCCCAATGATCTTCTCGATATTTATCACACATGTTTGGCCGGGAGTGAGTGATGATGCTCCTCTTTGTCCCATTTCTATGGCTAGGAAATATTTTTAGAGACAAGGATTTAGTGCAGGAAAGTGGAGAGTTCTGATATTGGTATCTTGACCATAGAACAGCGCCTCGTCCATGAATGGATATGCCTTAATGTTTTCCCAATGTGTGGACATACTTGAGAGCCAACTTTTGTAAACCTCATGATGTTTCACAACATCATCAAGGCTAGAAAGATAAATCCCGGCTTCAACATCATCTCGTACATGTTAAAGGCCACGTAGACGAAGTAGAAAGATCTTCCCTATGGTGGCTTGATAACCTCCATGCTAAAGAAGGAGGGCATAATTCCTTAAGATAGAGCTCTTCAGATGGAATACTATGATAAGAATTGGTTCCAGCACAAAGGTCTCCATCAAGACTTTAGCAGTAAGTGGTTCTTCCGTCCATTACCTTGTCAAAAAACTAAGATAGCAAAGAGGGCTCGCAAAGTGAAAGCAAGAATGGACAAGTCATCTAGATTCGGTAAGTGATAATTAGTTTCATTTATTGACATCAATTATGTACTATATAAAAAGGATTTAATTAATATTTAATAATGACAGGTAACGGCAACGGTTGGAAGGCTAAGTTGAGCAAGTACTTTGACTGCATATATGTAGACATGACCGAGATGCATGATATGTTAACCCGCACCAATTCAAAATATGTCACATTCATAGAAACCCAAGGCCTCCATTTGGAGTGGAGCGAAGATGAAAAGCCTGCTAACTTTGAGTCGGTCTTCTCAGAGAGTGAAAATGATGATGGTGATCTTGGTGGGGATCAGGGGAATGTTAGCCAAGGCTGATGAGACGTCAAATACATGTATTTTTCTAATCATTTAACACCTCTTTTGTTATATTTTTGTTGGAATATTTCTATATTTAGGTAGGTTTACATCATAAGGGGTTTAGATGATCATTTTCGGTTTTCATATCAAAATCCTTCATTTTGTACCCTAATTTAATCTAATGGATATTTGGTCCTTACAAGCATCTACATTCCATTTTGTGAGATTAATTTGAAGATTGCTCGTAAGCACTTCAGAGTGTTTTAGTGAAGGCCACTCACAAGGATGGTAGAAGATTGAAGGTCACGAGTCAAAACGTAGTAGAAGATAGAAGGGTCAAAAAAGGAAGATAAAGAAGCGGATGAATTATGACTCGGAAGTTTGGACCAAGTTCCAAGAATAATCCCAGAAGAATCAGCCTACATGAATGGTACCATTGTATTTTTCTTCTCGAGCTCTATAAAATCAACTAAGAACTCCAAAATGAGATCAGCGGTTCACCATAGCAATGCAAAGAAGTTGACCTAAAGAGAGACCAACTGACCCACAGCCTGCGCACTTAGGCAGCCAACTGTGCACCCAAGATAAAGGGGAACATCCTCTCAGAGCAAGAAAAAGTGCCCAGCACGCCTTCTTGCTCGATCGCGCTCTGTGGTACCGTGGTCACCCAACTGGGCATTTCAACACACGCACCTCTGCTACACTTTTTGAATTTTCTTGACCAAATTAGGCTATAAATAGCCCCCTTCATCGCCCATTAGTGTAAGCCCAACTTGAGGCCTGAAAACCCTAGTTTTTCCTCATCTTTTCTTAATTTTTCTTTTTTTCCATGAATTCTTGTAGATTTGTTATAGGTTTTCATTATCTTGGTTAGTTTTCTACTTGGGAGCAATTGATTGTGACTTCCTTGCTAATATCTTGGAAATCATTTATATCCATCTATTGCTTTCTCTATTATGCTTTTATGGATTTTTGAATGGTGGTTGTTGATATCTTTACTGTTGTTGGAAGTTTGAGAATATGAATTGTTTGTATGATTGCTTGTTAGGATTGGAAAAATGTAGCTAAGTTTCCCCTCTTTTGATAAAGAATCCAAAAGCATGAGTTAGAGCTTATAATTGGGTTGATGATGTTATAATTTCTAGATGAATGTGATAATGTTGAACTCTTTGTCATATTTGTTTAAGGTAGAAAAAATGAGAGGTTTATGAACGTTGAACGTTCTTGACTAATCTTAGTAAATGCATGAATTGGTTCAATGATTAGATATGGTGTAGTGTTTATAATTGTTACCAAGATTGTTGAATTTTCGTACTCAATGCCATTAATGTGATATCTTTAGCCATTTCTCAACCAACGGAGTCATTAGTGACGTTTAGCAAGAGATGTCGAATTCACTCTGGTAAACTGCCATCAAAGAAGGATATGAGGTTTATCTTCACAACAAGTAGTGAAAGTAGTGAGTTGGTTGTAGATTCAAGGATAGATAAGAGGTTTGGAAGTGGAAATCAATTGCACCCAAGGTCCCGTAAATTTGTGTTTCACTCTCTTTTTAGTAGCTTGTTGCATGTCCGGTATATTTACCTTGATTTGCTAGTTGTCTTGTCGTTATATTTATAACATAAAAAAACAATTAAAAAACTCACTATTTACTTGCTTTCTTATAGATATATGTGTGTGTGTGTGTATGTATATGTATATCAAGACTTATATTCATCCGTATATCCATGAACCCTTAGGAAGATCGCTCTTCTTCGTGGACGAACCCAATTTTCCACTATCTACTTAGTTGTAGTTAGGAAGCATTTAGAGCTTATAAATTGTATTTTTGAAAGGTAGGACGACGACCTCCCAAATTTTGGCGCCGCTTCCAGCGAAGAGGCTTTTATTTTTAAGTGTTTGGGAAATTTTGGTTGAATATTTGCTAGTTGTTTTTACTTGCCTTGTTTTTGTTTGGAGTAGGTATTGCTTATTTTCTTGGTGAATTTTTATCGAGAATCCTTGCAATATGATTCCAAATTTTTGAAAAGGTGAAAAAGAAAAAAAATGGAAGATGTCACCTTGAGAGAACTCATGATGAGAAGAGAGGCTCAACGAGCAAGGTTTTTCATTCCGACCATCCTACCGAGTCTTGCTATCGGTTGAGAGAGAGGCACTATGAGGAGGAAAGAACCATTGGTTTCCAAAATTAAGGGTATTATGAAGAGTGCTATCAAGAGGTTGGAGTTTTTGGTTTTCAGTGGCAAGGAATTCAAGAATGGTATCCATACCATAATTCTTACAATATGGAGTGGAGTGGTAATTCGGATTTGTGGTATGAGAATGCACCGGAAAACCAAAAATACAAGCAATATAACATTCACCACCTTATAACATACCCCAAAATCAATTCAAAGAAGAAGGTTCAAGTTTGACACATACGGAGATCATGAATGCAATAGCAAACTTGACTAACATGGCCAAGACTAACGAGTAGTCAGAAACGAGAATCTCCTCAAGTCTCGAGCCTTTGGGGGGCATTGAGCAATATGATGAAAGTGGTGATCTAAATAAAAACTCGCTATTCCAAGGATACACCTTCCCAAGTTAAACTCGACGATACGGTGAGTGAGGTCACCTTGAGAAATGAGTTCAAGTTTGAAGGGGATGAGGAGTCGGTTGTTGAATGCAAAAATGTTGAGGAAGAGGTGATAGTGCTACATCCATTGCCATTATTACCCCTATCTCCACTAAATGAACCAACTCCACCATATTTGGAATTGTTGAAAGAGATAATTGAGGAGCCAAATGACTATGCCAAGTCTCCTAACCACGGAACTCCTTTAAGACCAACTCCACCTCTACCAAACTTTCCTATTGGAAGATTTGTACACCCACCTATCTTATTTTTGAATACTCATGGTGAAGTGGTTCAAACCTTCACCATATGGATAACATTAGGGTCGTGGCGACCACCTTAAATATATAGAGCTTCTCGGGAGGCAACCCGAGCTTTTAAGTGAGGCTAGTTTTTTTTCTTTTCTTGAAATTTTTTTATCAACCATGTTCTCAAACCTTTACTCAAAACCAAAAAAATACCACCACAATCCACCATAAAAAACCACAATCAAAACCACCATCTACGAGTACTACTAGTTATTGCTTTTTGTGGGTGTTGATCGAGGATTGCATAGTGGTTGATTTGTAGTGGATGGGTTAAAGTTGAACATTGGGCGGAGTTCGAGAGAATGGAGGAGAAAACATTCATTGAGGAGTGAGTATTGCTACCACCGAGAAGGACCTTTAAGGTCTTAGTTGTGAGTATTTTTTTTCTTTCTACCTTATTTCTTTATCTTGTCATTTGGTTCACACTGAGGAAAATGTATGTTTCAGGTGTGGGGGGAAGATAAATATATCTCATTGTATTTTATATTAGTGTGCATATGCTCTCAAAAAAAAATTCCTTGCTAAGTTGAAAACCCTAAAGGTCAACTTAGGTAAAATTGGGAGGCCCAAATACGTTGAAAACCCAAAAGAGCATCCTATGCAAAAATGAGTGGCCAAGTGGTGTGGAAAAAATGAGGGTGAGCATTAAAGTTTTTTTTTTTGCAAAACTAGGATGAAAACCCAAGAGAGCTCCTAAGCAAAATGAGAGAACATGAGAGAGATTGAAAAATTTATGCTTCTCTTGATTTGTCTATTAGGTAGCTTTTTGGGTAAAGGAAGTTTGCTTGACATTATATGTATATCTCACTCTTGTTATGGATTGTTGGGTGTTTAGATTATCTTAGGCTTTGGGATGTGAGAGTGTGAGAGATTTTTATATATTGGGGGCTCGGGTAATCTAGGAATAAGATGTTGGATGTTCTAGGAAAACCATTGCATGCTAGTTTATACTTAGGTCTTTTCTTGTTCTTGTTCACTCAAGAATGAGTAAAGGTTTAAGTGTGGGGGATTTGAGGAAACATCAAATACATGTATTTTTTGAAGAATTTAACATCACTTTTGTTATGTTTTTGTTGGAATATTTCTAGATTTAATTAGGTTTACATCATAAAGGGTTTAGATAATCATTTTCGGTTTTCATATCTAAATCCTTTATTTTGTACCCAATTTTTAGTCTAATTGATTTTTTGTCCTTACGAGCATCTAGATTATTTTTTGTGAGATTAATTTGTAGATTACTCATAAGAACTTCAGAGTGTTTTAGTGAAGGCCATTCGCAAGGATGATAGAAATTGAAGGCCACGAGTCAAAACATGGTAGAAGATAAGGAAGATAAAGAAGCGGATGAATTGTGACCCAGAAGTTTGGACCAAGTTTTTAGAATGATCCGAGAAGAATCAGCCTCCAAGGCTAGTATCATTGGATTTTTCTTCTCGAGCACTTTAAAATAAACTACAAGAACTCCAAAGTCGGATAAGTGGTTAAACTGTAGCAACGCAAAGAAGTTGAAGAAAAGAGAGACCGACGGGCACGCGCTCGGAAACATCCCCTCGGATCAAGAACTAGCACCCCGTTCACGTTCTTGTGGGGCCTCGCACTGTGGTGTCATGCTTTCCCAACTAGGCATGGCAGCCTGCGTGCCCGGTGCGCACCTCGTGCACCTCTGCTACACTGTTTTACTTTTATTCACCAAATTAGGCTATAAATATCCCCCCTTCTTCCCCATTTGTTTAAGCCCAACTTGGGGCCTCAAACCCCTAGTTTTTCTTCATCTTTTCCTACTTTTTTCATTTCTTCCAAGAATTCTTGTATATTTCTCATGGGTTTCCATTATCTTGGTTAGTTTTCTACTTGGGAGAAATCGATTAAGACTTCCTTTCTAATGTCATGAGAATCATTTCTATCTAACTCTTTCTCTACTGTGCATTTATGGAGCTTTGAATGTTAGTTGTTGATGTCATCAATGTTGTTGGAAGTTTGAGAATATGAATTGCTTGTATGATTGCTAGTTAGGATTGGGAAAAAGTAGCTAAGTTTCCCCTCTTTTGATATGGAATCCAAGATCATGAGTTAGAGCTTCTAATTGGGTTGATGATGTGATAATTGCTACTCTCTCTATCCCAAAGAAATTGACACAATTTCTATTTTCGTCCGTCCCACGGAATTTGGTACAATTAAATTCTTACCTAAAGTGACAAAAATAAGCTTATACATTTACTATATTATCCCTCTCAAAAGGTTGATTAAATCTACTATTCAACTTTTCCATTACCAAAATACCCTTCCTTTATTTCCCATCAACACTTCCACTTCATCTTGCATAAAATACCGATCCAAAAGTAATTGTGCCAATTTCTCTGGGACGGAGGTAGATGAATGTGATAATGTTGAACTCTTTGTCAAGTTTATAAGGTAGAAAAAAGATAGGTGTATGAACGTTCTTGACTAATCATAGTAAATTCATGAATTTGTTCAATGATTAGACATGGTGTAGTGTTTATAAGTGTTACCAAGATTGTTGATTATTTGTACTCAGGGCCATTAATGGGATATCTTTAGCCGTTTCTCGAATAAAGGGGTCATTGGTGAGGTTTAGCAAGAGATATCAAATTCACTCTTGTAAACTACTTTTAAAGGCATTGAAGAAAACATTGGAAGCTAAGATGAGGGGCGAGAATCTTGCATCGATAGAATGCAAGTGTAGTAGAATTTGGGAAATGTATGGATGTTGATGGATATTTTTTACTCAACTTTGGTTGTTGGATTTTCAATGTTCTCTTTTAATTTTGTATGGAATTTGTTGTTACTATGGATGGGGTTTTCCCTACTATGCTATGGATGATGAATTGTCATTTTCTTGCATTTCACTTGTTTGAAGGATGTATTCCGTTCAACAAACGGTCATCCATAAGTGTGATTGTTGTGCAAGTGTGAAATTGACCAGAACACAAGATCGTTTTCCGAACTCGAAAACCTATCTAATCTTAGCATTTATGGGTCAGATGTCTTTCCGAGCTTGGAAAGATGGCATAGGTTTTGTACCAATATGTTTTTCCAAGTTCGAGAGCTATGTTTCCAAGCTTGTGTTCTAATTATGGACAACATCTGGAAAATTCAAAGTGCCTCTTTATTTCATAGAAAATGATTTCCTAGCTCAAAAACTAGTTGTGAATAGTTTTTAAAGATACAAATAAACTTTCCAAACTTGGAAAGTTCTATGAATATAAACCTTACCTACTTTCAAACTCACAAACAAGTCTCAATTCCATTCTTAATTCAACATTGTAGTATGGCTAGGGGAGGTTCAAACAGTGGAAACCCTTGGTCGCATTCAACCGACCACAATCCCTACTTCAATGAGACAAGATTCACTTCTCAATTCGCACAAAATCATTATGACACATTACGTGAGAATGGGAAATTATTAGATACCTTTCTTGTTGATTTCGATGAGTACTCAGCTCTAGGGTTGGTTAATCCCTTAAAACCATTTAGTGAACAACATATTGAGAATTTGCTCTCATGTAACGAAAAAGCATTTTTCAATTTGACTTGCCAATTTTATGCTAATTTGTGGAAGGTTGGTAATGGGGACAGCAATACTAGGGTTGGGAGAATTTATGTCCCTATCAGCCAATGAATGATTATTAGGATGTTAGACTGCCCATACAAATACACCTGGAATCTGTTTTTTTTGAGTATATTGATGGACCATTGGATGATTGCTAACATCAAGAGAAGTGACCACTTGAGGTTGATTACCCCTACATTCACCTTGTGGAGTGTAGTGTGATAAACTTCAACCGCAATAAAATGGATCTAGTAAAACACGAAAGCTTTGATATAATCCTTTTACCCATAAACCAACGTATTATATATGAGATCATTAATAGGAGTTTTATCCCCTTGGGCAGACATTTGACTGAGCCTAAATACACTACTCTTATGCTATTTTATTTAATCATGGAGGGTCGAAAAATCAACCCTGAAGCGGTGATGCAAATGTTGCATTTTGCAACATCAAAGAAGGGGTTGACTCACCTACAATATAGAAATTTAATCATTCGCATTCAGAAGATTGTTGATGGGGTGGTTGTTAAAGGGGAGGAAAAGGGCCAAAGTACTTTGAAAAGGCGTACTTTGAGAACAAGGATTAGATGTAGTAAGGGTCAAAGATAAGATTTATATTGTTGCTCCCGTTCCTACTACTATGCTACCTATGGGGTAGATAGTGGAAAGACCAGGGTTATCCACAAAGATGTTAGGAATCTAAGAGTCAACTACAAATAGCTACAATCAGGTTGTCAATACGATCAAGCGTCAGGAATAGTCAGTATTGACAAACAGGCTTTAGGAGGGTTTACTAACAACTACTATCATACAAATCACAAGAGAATATACTATGTAAACTAGCACTTAGCAATTATTTGTGTAACATGATCAATGTTGTTTCGATCCTTGATTCCATCACCAACAAGAACTACAAACCTATTCTAGTGTTTGTGACACGTGGTGTGGTCGATGGTCAACACTTCCCCATACCTATCACGTAGGAATCACATGTAATCTTTAATCTACACTGCCTCTGTAATTAGGGGAGTGCAATAGCGGCCCTTCCTACTGTGCAGATCTGAATCTTCCTCATGTTATTACTTCTCAAGCACACCAAAAATGCTTCTCCCTAGGCCTAAGAAGGCAAAGGGGGTGAAACACCTTATCGATGGCTCTAGGGTTAGAAAATTTCTAACCCTATTTTGCTACAATAGATATCTATATTCGTAACCCTTTGGGCCAATTTCCCGTCAAAGACTAGTGTATGGTCGATCGTAACGTTGCATCTACAACCCACATGCACACACCCATATGGTTCCGAACTATCGTTACCCCAAGAACATCTAGGTTTCCCTCCCCAGGGGATATCAATAACTGTGCTAACAAGAAATTAGTCTATGGTGTGTGCCTATTAGTGTGATAATCATGAAATTAATAAGAACAAGAAAAATAAGCCAACATAATAATCGATAACACATAAAAATAGGTAGATCTAAGGAATCTCCCAAAATAAATATTAATTCATGAATACAAATACAAACCCCAAGTTAATTAACTACACTCTAAGCATTGAACCTAAGTATTTCATTAGATTCTATGGCTTTGGGCCAAAAAAATAATAGAAAAGAGAAACGATTCTAGAGAGAAGGAAGAGCTTCTTTCTCTCTCTACCCTACTCTTGAAGTCTAAAAATGAGCATAATCTTAAACCCTAGTAAATATAGGTCCATATATATAGTAGTAGAGATTTGGGCTTTGAAAAAGACCCAAAAACCCTAGCAGCCACAATTGGCACGCCCATTAGAAAAGGGCACTTGTCGTGCTAGATGGAACCTTCATGCTGGCACGGTCCGCTCACCATTACACGGCCTGTGTTAGCTCATTCTGGTGCTGGCCGCACGGTATGGAATGGCCCATGTTAGATCGTGCTGGCACGGGCCGTATGGTGTGGCAGGGATTGCCGGCTAGTGCCCTATTTCAACTTCTTATTACACTTCCTGTGTCGTTAGGCATGACCCATTGACTAGAAGGACTTTTCGCTAAGTTGAAAGGCGTGGGCCAAGTATTTTTCAAACCTTCTAGGCTGGTCTTTGCATTTGGGACTTGAAACGATGAGGGTTTTGTGAAACGACACGGTCTGCATCCATACTAAGCCGCTGGAATAATTTGGGAGACACGGGCTGGCCGGTGTAACACAGTCCGTGTCAAGGGGATGTGACATGGCCCATGTTAGCTAGCACAGTCCTTGTTAGCCGCTCCTAGCATGGGCTATGTTGAGTAACTTTTCCTCTTACTGATGTCTCGTGTCGGCCGGTCGGCAAGCCAGCTGGTTCGACTGGTTGACGCCCCCTTCCATTTTATACCTTTTTGAACTTCGACTCCGCTTTTTATGATTAAATTCCATCTACTATCACAAATTTTGTGGTAGTACCATCCTCACGAATGACCTTCAATATCTTCTACCATTCTTGCAAATGGCCTTCAAATATCTTCTACTACCCTTGCGGATTGCTTTCTACAAAAAAATAATGTAAAAATACTCACGAGCAACCTAATAGTAAGCTCACAAAGGAAAATCTAGGTACTTTTGAATACAAAGTGTCCATTAGATTCAATTAAGTCTACAAAACTTGGATTTAGACAAGAAAACCAATAATGGTCATCTAAACCCTCTGTTGTTTAAACCTAACTAAAACTAGCAATCAACCAAACAAAATATGATAATAAGTGATGTATGCATTGGTTAACGTATGCATAATGGTGCACATCACTTATCTAAATCCTGAGTTTTCTATACTTAATTAGATCTAATGGACACTTTGTCCTCACGAGCATCTTCTTTTGTTAGCTTACTAGTAGGTTGCTCAGGAGCACTTCAGTGTAATTTTGTAGAAGGCCATTTGCAAGGGTGGTAGAAGATATTACAAGGTCATTCGCAAGGATGGCAGCAGACAAAAGGCCACGAGTTAAAATGTTGTAGTAGATGGAATCAATCCGTAAAAAGAAGGGAGTCAAAGTTCAACTCTTCATGACTTGGAAAGGCCGCGCCAGCCAACATGGCCGTGCCAGGGAACCTCAGCATGGCCATGCCACAGACCTTCAACACGATCCTCTTGCTCCAACAAGGCCTATGCCAGCCCGAAGCTCCATGCGACTACATATTGACACGGGTCATACCCTTTTATATACCACGTGTGGTTTCATTTCAAGTATTTGAAGACCAACCTATTGGGTGCGAAGATTGACATGGTCGTGCCATCATTTTGCTCAAAACTGGACTCCAAGCCAATGGCCTGCAAGGAGTTACATGGCTTACGCCATTCAGAAGAGAAAATCATACACCCGGCCGATGACTTGTGAAGATTTGCATGGCTCGCACCGTCCAACTAAGCAAGGAAGTACTCCTAGCCGACAATTTGTGCTAAAGAACCCAGCTGCATGCTCAAAATGGCCAATGACAAACACCAGACGACATGGCTCGTGCCAGACCCAGCCAGCACCGCTAGTGCCAATTTTAGCTGCTATGTTTTTTGCCTCATTTTGGGCCTTTTTCAAGGCCCAATTCCCTACTACTATGTATAGGATCCTATGTTTTCTAGGGTTTAAGTTTGGTTCATTTTATTTTCATTCTCCTAAGAGTAGGTAGAGAGAGAAATGGATTAACCCTTCTTTCTAATTTCTTTTCCCCTTGTTTTTCCCAAGGGCATTGAATTTAATGAAATACTTGGGTTCAATGCTTATGAAGTAGTGATTTAGCTTAGGGTTTATATTTGTAGTACTGCCTTGGTATTTTTTTTAGGAGATTCTATAAATGTACCTTTCTTATTATGCTTATGAATATTATGTTGGTTTGTTCTTCACATTCTTGTCAATTGCATGATTATTACACTAAGATCGGTATAAACCATAGTCTACTTTCATGTTAGCGCACTTATTAATGTCCCCCGTAGAGTAAAACATAGATGTAATAGGGGTAGAGGGGTCCGGGACCATATAAGTGTGTGCATGTGGATAATCAAGTTACAATTACGATGATCGTACACTAGTCTTAGCTGGAAAATTGGCTCGAAGGGTTACAGATAGATATAGTATTAGTAGAAAACTAGGGTTAGCGTAATTCGAAACCAGTCAACGATAAGGTTTATATACCTTTTCCTCTGTAGGCCTAGGGAGAAGCATTCACAGTGGAGTGCCCGGGACGTAATAGCACGGGGAAAAATCAGACATGCACAATGGCAGGGTCGTTGTTGCACTTTCAATGGAGGAAAATATGCACACCCTTATGTGACAGATAGGGGGTAGTGTTGACCATTGACCAAACTATATGGCATAAGTATTAGGATAGGCTTATATGTCTTGAATGTGATTGAATAAAGAATCAAATCATATTATTGATAAAGTTAAGAAAATATTCCCCAAGTGCTAGAGATTTATAGTTTTACTCTCTTGTGTTTTTTCATGTTGGTAGTTTTTAGATAACCCCCCCCCCTTCCAAAAGAAAATTGTCTTGCAATATTAGCTATTCCTAAACGTGATTGGATTGATGGCCTGGTCGCGGCTGTGTGTAGTTAACTTTTAGGTTTCTGGAAACTCTGTGGATAGCCCCGGTCTTGCCACTATCCACCTTCTAGGTAGCTTAGTAGTAGGAACGGGAGCAACAATACAAATCTCTATTATTATTGATTCCCTCTCCTCTGGTTACCTTAATTGACGACCCCAAAGGGAGGTGGATCATAGTGTCTCTAGAGTAATTTATTTCTCTTGGAGAAATAGTTGTATTCATGACTTGATGTTAACTTTGTGAGATTCTTATATTTCCTTATCTTTATGTCCGATTAATAGTTTTGCTTGATTTATTTATTATATTCTGGTGAGATTTATGCCATGTATGTTCTATGATGCATCTGTAGATTAATGCGCAACAAACTATCGTGCTAGGCTTAATTTCTATCTTGGGAGTGTTAGATTAGGGATATTTTAGGTTCGAGAGTATCGGGAAGGTGAATGCATTCATACTACCCTAAGAGTACCGTCCATATCCTTAGACTCTAACTCTAATTGGCTAGTTGTGTAATAAAGTGCATATCAGGGGTCTTTAACGAGGGGAAATCCTTAGCTAGGGTCTCTTCGCATGAAGGCCGAAGTGCAGCCACATGGTAGGTTTTTCTAAACATGTTGTATTATGATAAGAGATGGTTTTATCACAAACAACTAAGACTCAGCTTTGACAAAAATTGGGAGTACGAGCCACAACCCGATCAAGAAGCAAAGAGTACGAAGAGGACACGCAGTGTGGCCATTGATAGAGCTGAGGCATCAAACTGCTATTTATGTTGGTTACGTTGAATTGATGGGATCGTGGGCCGGTTGGAAGGTCAGGCTTAGCAAGTATTTCGACTGTATATATGCGGTCATGACCGAGACGCATGAGATGTTGACCCGAGCGCATTCATAGTATGTGGCATTCATGGAATCCCAAGGCCTTCACATGGAATTGAGCGAAGATAAAAATCCACCTAACCTCAATCCAAGCTTCTTGGAGTGCGATAATGATGGTGATGACGATGGTGATAAGGGTGAGGACGATGGGGGTATCAGTGATAACATGAGACCAAACTGTTGAGGGCCAAGATTATGTGGAAGACTCTGATATTGACAAGATGTTTGAAGAGATTTAATAGGATCGATTTTAATGTTTGGAAGTTAATTTAAATGTTTGGATTAAGATTTAGTTGTATTTATTTGGATTTTGGAATTCATGTTTTCTTAGAATTAATTAAATGTTTGGATTATGCTTTGATGTAATTGAAAATTTATATTGGATAAGATTCTATTTCTGTTAATGATTATGGTCAAACGAACTAGGTGCTTTCAACTTGTTCGACTTAAATGTATACCGCATATAGTGTAACAATGGTTTATTTTGGCAAAATGATGACAAGAGAAGACAGGCTTCCGAGCTTGAAAGATTGTATTTTTTCATGTTTTATGGATGCACAACCTTACGAACTTAAAAGACTGTCTGCTCAAATTAACCTCATTATCCGAATGAGTTTTCAAGTTCAAAAAACCTAATTTCGAGTTATGTTCCTCTTTTTCGTCCCCTTTCCGGTTTGGCAAAACAAGCAATAATATTTGAAATTATTCTCTTCTAAACTTTGAAGTTGTTTTCCTCTAACATACAAATAGTCGAATTATAGGTTCGAAACTCGAAACCTAGTTGAACAATTAAAAACACATAGTTTGGGGTCATTTACATCAATTTTACCTTATTCTCCTAACTCTAGCCTACCCTTATGAACTCGCAACCCCTCAAATTCTCCTAAACCATAAAACCTTGAGTTCAAGAGCATGTCTATAGGAGGAGTAAGCCGCAAAATCCCAAGATATTGATCCACCAGCCAAACTCCCCGTGTCGATGAAACAAGGTTCGTCTCGCTTTTTACACAAACGATACGATGCCTTGCGTGATAAGGGGAAAATATTAGATTGTTATATAGTCGATTTTGGTGAATATCTAGAAATATAATTTGCCAACTCCCTTTAAATTTTAGTGAAAAACAAGTTGAGAGTTTGTCGTGTAACAAATGTGCCAACTTTGATAAAAAAAAATAGTCAATTTTATGCAAATTTGCATGAGATTACGATAGGGACTATGAGACTATGTTTAGGTGATTAACATCCCAATTATCCAGTGGACTAGATTAATAAATTGTTAGAATGACCTTATGTAAACCTTGAAAGTGTTTTTCGAAAGATATAGAAAGTTTGTTGGATTATGGGTACCATAGGGAGAAGTGTTCATTTCATGTCAATTACCCTTATGTTGACCCATCATGGGTTGTAGTGAGAGGTATTTCTAATGCAATAGAGAGCATTTAGGAAAGACAAAAACTTTTATTCTCACTCATTTTACTATAGATCAACGTATAACCGATGAGATCATCGCTAGAAGTTTGGTCCCCTTGGGCGGACACATAACCAAGCCTACCTATACCACACTCATGTTATTCCATTACATAATTGAGGGCAGGAAAATCAACCCCATGGCAGCAATTTTTAGGCATATGTAGTTGGTTGCAACTTTGAGAAGAGTGGTGAAGAGCCTTTTGTATGGGAATTTGATCGACCTCCCATTGAAAAAGGTCGAGGAGTTGACTATAAGCATGAAGGAAAAAAGGCCAAAATATTTCAACAAGACTTACTTCAAGAAAAATAATTGGGTGTTTCGTGATTGTAAGTGGTTTCATAGGACAACAGAAGCTTCTGGGGTAAGTAAGAGGCCACGAATTGAGAAGGTTAGTGACATTTGAGTTTTATCTAACTTTGTATGTATAATTTGACTTTTGTTTTCATACTAAATTTTTTAATTTAACTTGTGTAGGTAAAGAAAAAAGCATATTTCAAAAGTTTCAAGGATTGCTACAAATGGATGCACAAGGAATTTTGCACAATGAAGGCGAAGATTCGGTTGATGGAAAAATCAAACCAAACATACAACACCACCTCACATCAACCTCCCGACCTCTACTTGACCGATCAAATTCGATGGGAAACATTTAAGATGATGAAGAATGATATATAGGGTGTAATGATATTGTGACTACACTTTTTTATTTTATTCGGATTGATATGATAGTACTAGGATGGATGTTATTTGGATCATACTTTTTATGTTCTTTCACTTTATGTTATGGCTTAAACATTATATATTGATGATATAAAGTTGTTTACTTGTAATTTCAATTGAAGAGGCATACGACTATTGCAGGGGACCAAACTCGACGAATGACACAAAACACACTTAAGGTGGAACTTTAACCAATTTTCCCGTACAAAGCATACATTGAATAGTACTACAATACGTATGCTTCCTTTTTCTTCACTGTCTTCTTTGATTTTATTTCTCTTCGGATGATCTTTCCTCTAACGTGAACTCATATACCTTCATCGTGATCACTGTAGACTCAGATCATCCTTCTTGAGAAAAATAACATCTTCAAATCAACCACTGAGAGTATGTTACTCGAATCCAATGATTTCCTCTATCTCATTTTCTTCGACAAGAGCACGTTTCCCTTCAATAAAATTCTCCCACCTAGGATCAACGGGATCCCTAACATAAGATATCTAGTGCGCTTAGGAGACCAATATGAATGGATCATACTTCCAACCAGCCCGACTTCTATCTACAAGGGTAGCTCAAATCCTTGGTGCACTGACATAGTCAACCTCAAAACATTAGAAATCGTCCCAAAGTAAAACTTTTTAGTGTAAATAAGATTGTTTTCACTCCCACTACCAACATGCAAAGCTTCTGACACAAGAAACACTTTATTGATATGAGAGACACTCTTGTCATCCACTGATTTTGTACAATGTAAAACCACAAACGGTCATCTAAACTCTTTACAATGTAAACCAACCTAAATCTAGCCATCTACCATACAAAAGACAATAAAATAGATGTTAAATGCTTCAAAAAATTACATGTAACCGACATCTCATTATTACAGTGCCACAGGGTGTCGTGATTGAACTTGATAATAGTGTTGCTGGAGTTGGGGCTCAGGACAAAAAATTTTAACCTAATAAATTTTTTATTAAAGGAAATAGAATTTAAAGTGTTCATGTTGAATTTCCAGGCCATGCATTTGTTAAATGGTATACACCTCCCTTAACCACACAAAGTCCAAAGCAGAAGTGATACCTTGAGCCCTGCAAACCTATTAAAAGACGATTGACATGGGAAGAGAAATAACCTCGCTAATAGAAGCACCTCACCAAGAGTAATACATCCTAAGTAAACCTCGAAGAAGGTAAGGTTCATACCTATAATCATGCCACTAAATCTATAATCTAACAACATGGTCTATGATTTGCAGAGATTGCAGAATACATTAGCCATAAATATGTGATCTGTGCAGCAAAAGAGGTAATGGAATTTTCCCTAAACATTACTACTTTATTGATTATTCGCAGACTTAGGTATCAGAGAATACCTCGGGGACTTCCTCGGGACCTTGCTAAGCACGATTCATGAGGATAATAAAGACTTTAGTGCCGAATCTGGATATTATGTTAGTCCATAGAGAATTCCCCACATTAGTGTGTCATTTGTGAGGACTCAATTTCTTTTCTAGTCCTTCATGGTATGTAGAGGAGGCCAGGTAGTATATCAAAAGAGGGGAAACAATAAACTCGAAAGAAACCATATGTATTAGCAAGATGGATTATGGGAAACAACCACAATTAGCAGATGATGATTAGCCACCATAAAACACAAGGTCGATGGATGAAGCTACAATACAAGCTTGAAAATATGATAAGATGAACCAGGAAAGTCTCTAATAGGTGGAATTAGACAAAAGAGACAAAACAAACCAGGGCAAATTGGAAAACCTCGAACAGGAAAGATTGGGTGTAAGCGGAGAAGTGAACCAGGTTTAGTCACACATCATAAATACACCACAACATTACATCATCATAACTAATGTACGACTACACCCAGGTACGGAAGACACACCTCACGCAATATACAATTTTATTCATATAATGCTTAGATAAAATACTTCTATAAAATAATAAGAATTCCAAAATTAGAACTGTCACATACAATACCAGCTTTGCAATACTTATCAGGGTAGAAACCTATCCCTGCACTAGAACATGTAGACCATGCATAGAAACGGATATAAGACTATACTATACATTAAACCAAAATCGGAAAAGTATGAACAGTGTTCTAGATCTCAAAAAACATGCTTTAATATAAATATGATACAACCTAGTTCAACTAAAACCTTCAAACATAGAACTCAATAATATCTAAAACTTTGAATGATGGGGAATACAATTTGATCATGATAAACACACATAGGCCTTACATAAATTTATAAGAAATGGGAGAATAGACTACATCACTCCATTCTTGTTTAGGTAGCACCCTAGGAACACCACTGATCCACACTTTGTGGGGTCACTAACAAACCATCCATTTCAAGAGAGATTGATTAACCCGCGAGCGCTTCAGAAAGATAGAATTCATATGTTGCTTCCGTACTCACTACCAACTACCAAAGAGTAGCTAGTGACAAGTACGGGGTCATCCAAAGAGATTCTAAAATTTAAAGGTTAACTATGCAAGACCCACAATAAGGCGTCACTCCAATTGTGTGCTGGAAATAGCTAGTGTTACAAATAAGGAGGTTTTGTCAGAATACTACTAAACATGTAAAACATGAGAAGAGTTTAATCATAGATTCTATCAAATACAAAATATATAAACCTCTCCCAATGTCTATGTCACATAGTGTGGTTGATAATCAACATTTCCCAATATCTGTCACACAAAGGTGCTCATATCTATCCTATCAACACCGCCTCCATAATTAGGAAAGTGCGTCAAACGGTCCAACCATTATGCGCTTCTATTTACCCTAAAGAATACATCTCGGGCACTACACTATCAATTCTTCTCCCTAGGCCAATAGAGGCAAAGGAATTGGCTTCTCATGATGACTCTAGTGTTGAAAAGACAATGGTCGCTACACTACAACCTTAGTTTCTACAAACTATTATAGTTTGCCTATCGGGGTTTATGAACCAGTCAAAATTAGGCATACGCACTCGTGTGTATTCGGTGCATGTGGCTTATGTACAAACACTCACATAGCCAGGACTCGCGATCCCAAGTGTTCTAATCAGACACTCCTACGGGACAACAAGCCTAGCACCATACATGAAACATATAACTATTAAGTATCATAGGATATATAACATTCATTTCACAAGAACATAAAAATTAAATAAAGCATGATATTCATAAATATAAAAGGATAAGGAGACCCGGAATCTCACAAAATCTCTACCAAATCATGAATACAAATTAGATCCCCAAGTAAATTAACTACTCCATAAGCATTGAACCCAATTTTACCATTAGACTCAATGCCCTAGGGCAAAAATAGGAAACAGTAAAAGAAGAGAAAAGGGTTATTCCCTTTCTCTCTCTACCTACTCTTCGAAACTAGAAGAATAGAAATTACAACTAATGCTTCTCTCCTCAACCCTACTAGACTAAGGCTCTTTATATAGTAGGTGGGAAATAGGCCCTAAAGAGGCCTAAAACTAGAGAAACCATAATCTGCTGCACTGGCACGGGTCGTACAATAGCATAGAGCCCGAGCAGCATAGCCCTTACTAAAGCAAATGGTCTGCCGATGGGGCAAGGTCTCTCGGCTAGTTGAGCGACGTGGCTGTGCAAATCCTTACGGGCCGCACACTGGAAGGGTTTTTTGGTCAGCTGAGCTGCATGGCCCGTGCAGATCCTTGCGGGCCGAGGACTGGAGTTGAATTCTTCATCTTCTAACGGTGCGGCCATACATATCATTGCGGGGTATGGGCTGGGTCTTCAAATCTTTCTCTTTGAGGCACAGAAGATGTTCAAAAGGACACGGCCCGCACCTATACTTAGCCACATATCCAACTTTCTAGGCACGGGCCGTTTAGAAGGGCACGGTCGTGCCAGTCTCCTAGATCTTCTGAACTTCAACTCCATCTCTTTGGCACATTTCCATCTACTACCATGATTAAGTGTATGGCCTTCGGTCTACTACCATCCTTGCGGATGACCTTCAAATATGCACTAAGATTCTTGTGAATAGCTTTCATTAATCTACTCTAAAGTACTTACAAGCAATCTATAATAAAGTTCACAAAATAGGATCTAGATGTTTGTAAGGAAATATCATCCATTAGGTCTAAATAAATTTATAAAACAAAGGATTTAGACAAGAAAACCAACAAAGGTTCTATCAAACCCCTTGTGATTTAAACCCAACTAAACTTAGCAATCAACCACACAAAAGCTACTAATAAATGTGCCAAATGCATTAGGAAACACATGTTTCTAGGTGCAGATCAACCGCTTTAACGATCCAACGAAATAAGTGTAACAAAAAAATTTCTACACCCTAAATGTCGAACCAGTTTAAAGGAAGCACAGGTAGCTGCTAGAGTTAGAACCACCACCTCTACTGTATATCCCCACTCCCAACAGTCATTTGGGGTGGAGTTGAGCAACGTAACCTACATTAATTCTTCTTTGTGCTCGATCAACGGGTTTTCGAGATGAGGTCATAAAATTGCCATCTTCCTCCTCTTCACATTCGCTAATCTCACTCGTCGATCTTGTGAATAGACAACAAATCTAAATAAAAAATATTGTAACATTCAGTGTACAAATTTGCAATGAAACCAAAACATATCTCACGAAGACTTTTCAGATCCTTCACCTTAACTTGATAAAATAACCAACCATAACCATAAACAAAACCACACTCTTGATAGTTACCCATCGCAAAACTCATGAAAACACTATATCAAAATACTTATCCCTACACGTTTAAAAATGTTGGGAAAGAATCCCTTATATAGGCACAACAAGCCTAGAGAACCAAATAATTATTAAAAGCACACCAAGATCCCCAAAAAACCAGTTAGCAGGAAAGTGGCTTGGGAAAAAACAACTTATTTCAGAATTGTCAAATATGGCATCTTTTTCCATATTTACGACTCACTAAGAAGCCAAAAAAATAAATATGACAAAAGGGGAGAAGTTACAACCTCATGTAGACATCTGGGAACTAACCAGCTCAAGGGCATTGTACACTCCAACCCCGAGCCCCATGATTTCAAAATATTTTTCGTATACAAAGTATATATTGTGGATACGTGTAGTGGAAAACAAGATGCTAAACCATCGATGTAATTGGTCATGACTTCACATACACTTGGAACATCACTAACCACTGACACAAATGAACATCCATAAATGCGACATCACGAACACCATGAAACATTTCCCAGGATTATTGATCACAAAAAAACAAATTGTATAATAAACACCAAACAGCCGCTCAAGAATAAGACATCATTTTCTAAATTCTTTTCTATTTCATATCATACTCAATTTCCCTTAAACCTGAAAAAAACTTTTTTAAACTAAGCATATATTGTGGATATGTTAATGGGAAAACACAGTGTTACTCAATGATATAATTGGTCATAACTTTTCCTAGAACACAACCAGCTAGCAACATAAATGAATATTCGTTAATGTTTCATCACAAATACCATGAAACATGTCCTGGCATTATGAGTTTCCAAAAAAACTGCTGACAAAACAACCATAAACATCAATAGCATTTCCATTCACATATTCTCACAAAAATACACAAAATAAGGACTCCAAATGGCCCACCAAATCATAACATTTATAACCCACAATAACTTCCATTTTAAGTTCCCTTTCCCGCGCTTGATCTCCCAGCTTTACCAAGCATACTAGTATGCCCGAACAACTCTGTCACCCAAAGGAAATTTTACTCCCATAAATTCGTATACCATAGCTTCATCCTCTTTCAAAACTCTCTCAGCCTCATCCTCTGTATACTTGTCATACTCAGTTTCCTTGAGCTCATTCAATATGGGTAACTATGATAGCTTCTCAAAATCAATCAGCATGTAAATGGATGCACATCGTCTAAGATCATTTCAAAATAATTCCTATCTAATATGTCTTCAGCTTGTCTAGCACACTGATCAAGGGCTTGAATATCACCAAGTCCTGTGATCGCTGTCGTAGGATTTAGCTCCCGAAACCTTTCCTTTACTAGTAGCACTCTAACTCCGTAATCATATGATAAAGCCATACAAATAAGTTATAGAAACCTTGAAATTTTGAAACATTGCAATTTTAATAACTTATTTACTAGAGCACAAGCATGCTTAGGATCAGTATAGCTCCCATCTTCCTACTTTGAAAATGGATCCATCAAAATTTTACTCACCCTGCTTTTTTCCTCCGTAGAAATACCCTTTTTTACACCTCCCTTCGGCAATCTTTAACTTCTCATGCATCTCTTGACCACGCTCGTTAAGCATATCACTCAACTATGATTCATAATCGTGCTTCAATAACTAATCATAATAGGCACCTATTAAAACAACAACATACAAACCTATATTATATGGGATGGAGCATCCTCCATAGTAGAAATGGGAATTTTCTTGGTTTTCCCGTTATCGGAACTAACCCAATCCTGGCTAGAAGGAACAACAGTTGAGTTTTAACCTTCTTATGAGAAGGGCATTCTGGAATAACCTTTTCTTCCTTCCCTCCTCTATAATCCTTTACATATTTAGCACCAACATTAGACAATGTCATTCCTACATAGCATATGAAAAATTGAGCAACGAACGATGCATTTAAATTGTCAATTATAGGACAATTATAACAATAACAACCTTGCTTGCCACGAGGACATTTTATCGTCAAAGCATGACGTAACATGTCCCTAACTAGCCGACTCTCTTTAGTAAATCTCCCTACCTTAGTCTGAGGTTCAATAGTAACAGAATAGTTTCGTAGAGGAATGTGCATACCATATCCTTCCTTAACAATGAAATACCAATTTTTCCAATAGCTAGAATTATTAGTGAACTCCTACACAAGTTGAATAGTAGGAATGAAACGGTTAAATGTATACACACCTACTGAACCAGAACTACATAACTCATAATATGTAAGAAAGTTTTAATCTCTAAACCTTTTCTAGCATCTTTACACAATTCTATATATCCAGCTAATACAGCTAAACATCTTGGATGAAGCTTGGTAAGAGCTAAACTATATATGTATAAGAAAAACCTGATAAAGTCATGAATAGTTAATACTAACCCATTCAATAAATGATGTTCATAAACACTAATAAAAAAATCCATAGGATGGCTTCATACCCTCTCCCCTACCTCAGAAAATTTAATATCGAAAGTTTCAAGGGAAGGATGACATTCTATTACCATTGACAAAGAGGTAGCATCTACGATACTATCTTCTTCATTTAGTCCCCCCATTGCTATATTTTCATTCACATACTCCTCACTGGAGCTAACATCGCTACCACGCGCCGCCCCATCCAGGCACAATCACCATATTTGAACAATGGAAGATGATAGAGCAAAGTACCTTGGAAACCTAGAATCTTTAAGAATGAACTCATTCAAAAGATCCCAACAACAGTGGTATTACTCCATGTACGCCCCACAAAATCACAATAATTAATTTTTATAATCCTCTCATAAGAAATTGTGCCTCAAAAGGCACACGCATTTTTAACTCACGTAAGTTATGTAAGTAAGTTTAAAAAAGGGAACCATCAATCGTTAAAGGTGCTATGATTACTAACCAACATAAATAAAAAAAAATTATGGAATACTTTATCTTTACAAAAATAACAGTTTTACCCATGAAGCCCCACAAAGCATTGTGATCACTGTATTATATTTTACGATGTACTCATAATTAAAAAAACACTACAATCTAATGAAACTTTGCTGGTATGGGGCTTATGGTATACACCACCCTTAACCACGCAAAGTCCGATGCGGAAGTGATACCTCAAGCCCTGCAAACTTAGTAAAAGGTGGTTCACATGGGAAGATAAATAACCCGCTAATAGCAACACCTCGACCGGAGCGAGTCATCCTAAGTGAAACTAGAAGAAAATAAGGTTCTTACCTATAATCACGCCACTAAAGTCATTATCTAAGAACATGGTCCATGATTTGCAGATATTGCAGAATATATCAGCCATATACAGGTGATCCATGCAGCAGAAGAGGTGATGGCATTTTTCCTAAACATTACTACTATATTTATCATTCACTAACTTAGGCATCGTAGAAGATCCAAGGGACTTCCCCGGGATTCATGAGGATGATAAAGATTCTAGCGCCAAATCTGGATACTATGTTGGTCCGCAAGGAATTCCCCGTATCATTTAGCTATACTATACATTATATTAGTTTAAAAAAATTATAGTTATTGAGTTGATTTATTTTATTTTTTATGTACAGTGATAAAGAATGTTGTGGATGAAGTTTCAAGAAATGTTGGCGAGGCTGGTGATATTGGCAGGATTATTGATGATGATGATATATATATATATATATGTGTGTGTGTGTGTGTGTGTGTGTGTGTGTGTGTGTGTGTATGAAAATGCAAGTGTTCATGAGGAATCTCATGATGATGATGTGCAACCTAATGATGTTGTTCAAGTTGAAGTTCGGGATGTAGATCCTGAAGAAGAATTTTATAAAGAGGCTGAGAAGAAAAAATAAGAAAAGGAAGAAGGATTTGTTGAAGAAAAAGTCCCTTGCAGGAAAGAATAAATTGGTGAAGAAGTGTGATGGTGACAAGAAGAGAAATAAGAATGATGAAACTGACGACGGAACCTCACTATAGGTGGTTAGAGTTGGTGGGAATGAGACAAAGACAGGGGATGACATAACCTCGTCCTCGAGAAAAGAAAAGAAACTAATAGTGAAAAAATTCCAAGTAAGAAATATGGTTGTTGTTGGCAAGAAGCATCCCAATGTGTGAATAAACATCTTGTGCAGCGTGTTGATGATAACGGGAACATGTGAGTTCTTTATATTTAAAAAAATATATTATATTCATGTTTTTTATATTATGTTTTTTTACATGTTGCATTAGCTATGTTTCATTTTGTAGTAGTTAGTAATACTGTGTGTGATTGTTGGTTTAATTTTTAATTAGATTTTGCCTTTGTTTATTTAAATATTGCATTTCTTAGTATCTGGTATGTAGTAGTTAGTAATACTGTGTGTTATTGATGGTTGATTTATAATTATAATTGTATTTGTTTGTTTATATGTTGCATTACTTATAATTTAATGCGTAGTAGTTACTAATAATGTCTGTGATTGTTGGGTTGGTTACTAATTAGATTTCCCATTTTTACTTAAATGTTTCATTTCATAGCATCTATTGTGTTGAAGTCATATATTGCATAAGTTATTATTCATGATGCAATAGTTACTTATTATTAAAAACTTCTATAGTTTGTATAAATGTGGTATATGTTAGCGTTTAGCCCATAGTTATTCTGATTTGATTCTAGGATTGTGAAAAAAAATTCTACAAGTTGCTCTCCTTCAAAATTAAGTAGTTTGATGAGATGCTTAATATCACAACAGTAGAATGATATTAAAGACATTGGTTTGAGTGCACTTCTTAATTTAAAATTCCATCTTCGCCTACAGGGATCATTCCTTGGTTAGTGGATAATTTTGACAATGTTGGGTGTGTGCAAGAAGTGCCTCTGTGCATTTACATTATTAGCCCCGGTGATGTTTCTGACGTATTCTGCCTTCCTCGGGTTCCTTATCATACTGTGATTGTTTTGAAAATTAATGGTAGGGATATGTCGAAGGATGTTGAGATAAGGGAGGGGTGGAAGGCTGGAATGTAAACTGATAATCATGGTAACATCTCATATATTACCTTGTTATATATATATATATTACCTTGTTAGAAGAAATTAAAAAATTGAGTGAGGATGGTGTTTTGTTTAAGAGATGATTTGTTATACAGTGTATATGCATTTTTCTTACTCCAACCAGTAGAAACAATGTTGATATGAAACTGATTGGAGTTTTTGAGAATGTAGCTTTGATTAAAGAGTTGGATTGGTGAAGCCATGTGCTAGAGTGTTTATGTGAAGGTGTTGGAAATTTTATGTGTGGAATGTAGAGTATTTCTTCGGTTAATGCTTGTGTATTTGTGTTGTAGTTGTAGTTCTTTTATAGATTTTATTTTAGAAGCCAACGAGACTTCACTAGTGCACCTTTGTATATGCACAGGAGTAGTCAAAGCTTATTTATGAGGGCTCGGGTATTTGAGAGGATGGGCTGTGCGAGAGAAGTAATGATCGAGGATGAGTGTCATCCATTGAGAAAAGATGGGAAGTTGAAAGGTAAATCTTCTAATGAATAAGATTCAGCTGGCACTCATAGGTCATTATTCCCACGGTTGATGTTTAGGAGTCTATATTCATGAAGTACTTCATTCCAACTGGACTAATGACCAATAAGGGTATTAACATGTAAGTTTATGTTAACTTATAATGTGTGTCAACATACTTAAATAGTGCATAAGTTAGCATTCAGTAAGTTGTAGTTACTGATATTGTGTGTGAGTGTTTACTTCTTTTTTTGGTTTGACTGTTTGATTGTGTCTAGTAATTGGTTTTTTTGGAATTTTTTTAGGGTGTGCACAAACCTTGATTTTTTTCAAACGTGATACGGAGGTCGCCACTTGGAATTTAGTGAAGAATTTAGAGAGAGCAAATGCAAGTTATACCGTGCAACAACAAAAAATGAAGATTCTGAGGCAGCCCTGAAAATACTGATTTAATAGATGATCTAAGGGTGAAGGAGCTGGTTGATAAGATGGTTCCTGAGTTTTGAAGAAAATACGTTTCTCTGTTCCTTCATTTTCTCTAGGAAATTGGCTAAAATTTTCTATGAAGGTACTGATAATGTTCAACTCTAGATATTTGAAAAAAAAATTGTGCTCAGATGGTTTTGTGACTGATCGGTGCAGAATTAAATTTGTTTAACTTGTATTTTCCTGTGATTAAATGGTTTCAGAATGATGCAAGATGTTTCAAAAATATTTTGGCTGAAGTGTTGTGTGAAATAAGTGCATAAATTAATTTAACACATGCAGTGTCTAAGTTAAAAGGTTGTATGTGTACAACAATTAATATTGGTTTCTAATTATGTTATCCATTCAAATGGCATAAAATATTGCATTGTAAGAAATAAATGCGTAATTTTGACTAAGAAATTCCTGTGTAAGATAGCATATATTGTTTCTAATGTATGATATGCAGTTGTGTGTATAATGTATGAGAAATTATTTTAAACAAATGCAACATATAAGTTAAGAAAGGATAGTTGTAAGGTAAGTACTACGGTTTCAAATGTAGGATATGGTATTGACTATTCTTTGTCAATGTAATTATGTGAAATAAACTCAAGATTTAGGTTAAGAAAATGTAAATGTAAGGTAACTTATACATTATCTTATTTATGTTACCCAATAATGCAATTTTACATAAGTTTTTTTTGGCAAAGTTTGTAATATTTTTTCATTGATTTGGTCTTTTCTTTTCCAAAATTGACTTGAACATCCAACACTAGTTCAATCTGATTTCAAAATAATTAGATTCAGCTGCAACTAATCAACGGAATTTGTCTATGAAGTGGTCAACTTTTCACTATTAGTACTGTGTACTATAAGAAATATTTATCGTAAGGTGACTTATGCATGTGTTTAACAATTCTGAAACAGATTATACCTTAATTTTCTGTCTCGTGACAATGCTTTATAAGTGATATTCATAGTTTAAAAATAAATATGTGTTTTAATAAAAACAAGTACGTGTTATAAAGAAATAAATGCATGTCTTTGTAAAACAAAAACAGTTTATAATCTAATTACCTATTTTGTGGTAAAATTTACAAGTTATATTCGTGGTTTTTTTTTTAAAAAAATGCCTATTTTCATATAAAAAGTATTTATTGTAAGGTAACAAAAGCTTGCTTTATTTTTTATTTTTCAGCAGCATTTAATTTGTTTTGATAGTGTTCACCACATGTTTTATACATGTGCATGGCAGTTGAATTCACTGATTCACTGCTAAAGATGTTTCATTAATTTCCAATTTTGCAAAATAAGAAATGTCATTTCTGATGTTACAATACATATCATAGCTTCTTAATTACCGAGATTGGTTACAGGGATATAAAACCCTAATGATTATGACATCTAACAACTCTTTTTCGCTCCCCTGAAACTCAGCGGTTATGACCTCCGACGATTCTTTTTTCACCTCATACTTAAGATTTTACGACTTCCGTCGTCTCTTCGAGCACCTCTCGAACCGTAGTGGCTAAAACCTCCGACGAGCGAAAATGGTTGATCAAGCAGGTGAAGAGAACGGTGGAAAGAACGAACAAATCTCGCAGAAAAATGTGTATGTTTGAAGGTGTGTAGGAGATGAAGAACAAAGACATTAATTTTAGAAGGTGAGATGAAGAAGATGAAGAAATGGGAAGAAGATGGAGAAGGTAACGAACGTGAAACATGTGAAGGATGTGAGGATTTTAAATTTGAAAATTGGACGAAGAAAAAGGAGAAAGAGACATCCACCCCGTTTTTCCTATGATCCGATTTGGATCCAATTGATTTCCTTCTTCATTTTTTGCAATTATAATTAGGTTCATGACATGTTCATAAGTTATGGGCATGTCTCCTCTAAAGAGACCTTCTATTTAATTTAGACTAAATTATTTTTTTGGTCCCCAACATATATTGAAATACCATCTTTTGGTCACCAGTGCCAATACCGCTTATATTCAACAACCAACAAATACAAAATGATTTGTTTGGTCACTAAAACTAGATTTTGGGTGGTTTTCAAGTAATGTCTAGCTAGAATTATGTGAAAAGACATTTTTGCCCCTAAGAAAAATTTAAAAACTGGGTGGCGTCACCTCGTCAGCTCTGGTGAAATTCCACCCATTGAAAGAAATTATTAGATGGAGCTGGATGGCTTCAGCTCAGCGCGATGGTAGGGTGGGGCGGAGTGGTTTCTGCAATTCAAAACGTCGTCGCCTCGTTCTCCGTGGCGAGGTGGCAGAGTTGGGGGTAGTGTCGGGTTTTAAGATCTGAGAGCGATGACATTGGGTTTCAAGATCTCCAGTGTCTCCGGGTTTGGGACGTAGGTAAAAAATGAAAAATGAACCAGAGACGACGCCATAGATATGAGATGTCGTCACCTCCTCTGCAAACGCCGGGAACTAGAGATGCAGTCCTGGGATTTCACACTTGTGATTCATACGCGCCTCTTTCTGATTCACCTCCGCGCCGACAACTCCCTCACCAGCTACGACGATATGAAAATCCAGTGCGCGAACTAGACCTTTTCTTTCCTCTGTGAAGGCGACCCGAACCACCACGTTCCAATAGGCTTTATGCTCGTCTTAAACCACGAGGAGAAGAAAATCTTCGACTCGTTTGAGAATGTTGGTGCTCCGATGGAGAGCTAGACTTTACGAGGTGCACAACGTCGTCTTCAACCACTTAATTTGGAGCTCAGATTCTGCTGATGCTCAGATTTTGTAGCTCGATTTGGAGCTCGACGAAGAGGTGTCGGTGTGGGGGGTGTCGGCGCAAGAGGTAGCCGGTGAGGGAGTGACGAGAAAAATAAGGGTAAAATAGTGAAATTATGAAAATATCCCAGGCTATATTGAAAAATGATTCCGGTTTACCTGAAAACCACCTTCGGGGACTAAACAAATCATTTTGTATTTTTTCATTGCTGAATATAAGCGGTATTGTCACTGGGGACCAAAAGATGGTATTTCAATGTATGTTGAGGACCAAAAAGACAATTTAGTCATTATTTTATGCTGACATTAATCTATCAAATTGGTAATACGAGTTGGGTTGGAATGTGTTTTGGATTGGTGGATATGATAAGTTCGGGAGCTACCCTTGCAGGTAGTGCTGTCAATTCGGTTATTCGGGAAGAACAAGTTCGGATTTGGCTCAAACGAGTTCGGGTTGAAACGTGTCAAAATCTATTTTTGGGTCAGGGGTCAGGTTGAAACTGTTTGGATTGAAACGGGTCAAAGTTAATCGGGTCGGTTCAGATTGAAACGGGTCTAAGTCTGTTTGTCAGGTCGGGTTGAAAAGTGTCAAAGTTTATTTGTCGAGTCGGATAGGGTAAATGTCAAGTCAGGTTCTAACGGGTCTATAATGCTTCTAGGGTCAGGCCGGGTTGGGCTACACTACTAGAAAACAGGTACATAGGCACCGACATGTCAGTGTTAAACAGGGGCAGAGCTAGAAATTTTTATTTGGTGGTTAACAATTTAATTTGGTGTCTCTATCTCTGAAGATAGTGTTAGAATTTTGAATTTTTTAGAATTTTGAATTTTTTAGAATTTTGGATTTTGGGTTAGAATTATTAGATTAGAATCAGATTTCGGCTTAAATTCGGGTTGAGTCAAGTTTGGATTAGGACCCAGTTTATCAGGTCAGAATCAGGTTTCGGGTTGAGTTCGGGTCGAGTCGGGTTCGGGTAAATATTTTGTGGGTCAGGATCAGGTTCAGGTTGAGTTCGGTCGAGTCGGTCCGGGATGGGTCAGAAATTGACAGTTCTACTTGCAGGGTACGGGTCCTATTTAGATCAAATTGGTACTCCCTCCGTCCCAACCAAATTACAACCCAATTATTGCCACTGTTCGAGAAACATGTTTGACGGTTAATATGTTTAACTACGCATAATAACGACAAATAAAAAGTTACTTTCTAGAAATTACTTGTTACGAAAAATTCAATAATATAACATACGATAATATTATTTTTCATATATTCATTCAAATATGCGGTCAAAATTTGGTAGAGAAGAGTAAAAGAAAATAAATGGGTAATACAATTTGGGTTGGAAGGTGTTTTGGATTGGCGGATATGGTGAGTTCGGGGCAAGCATTTGATTGGGAGCTACTGTTGTAGGGTACGGGTCATTTGGGAAGCCTACCTAACGCTATCCTCTCCACAACTCAAAAAGTAAGCCACGGTAGCTACAATTCCACAACTCAAAAAGTATGCCGCGGTAGCTACAATTCCACCCACCTACTCCAACAACCACCACCCTCACCTACTACCAGGACAAATAAAATTGTGGAGTGTGGAAGTGTCCCTTCATTCCCAGAGATCGCAAATGGCCCCGCTCTTTCTTCTCCTCTCACCCGCTCTCCTCCTTTTCGTCGCCTACAAACTCTATCAGCGCCTCAGATTCAAGCTGCCACCGGGCCCCCGCCCGCTGCCGGTGGTAGGGAACGTATACGACATAAAGCCGGTGAGGTTTAAGTGCTTTGCGGAATGGGCACAGGTTTACGGCCCTATCTTTTCCTTCTACCTGGGGTCTCAGCTGAACACGGTGGTGACCACGCCCGAATTGGCCAAGGAAGTCCTCAAGGAGAAGGATCAGCAGTTAGCAGATAGATACAGGAACAGATCTTCAGCTTTGATGAGCAGAAACGGCCAGGATTTGATATGGGCTGATTACGGCCCTCATTATGTTAAAGTTAGGAAATTGTGCAATCTTGAACTTTTCACTCCCAAGAGGCTTGAGGGCCTCAGGCCTGTAAGAGAGGAGGAGGTTTCTGCCATGGTTGAATCCATTTTCAAAGACTGCACTCAACCAGGTCTGTAAGTTTTTATGTTCACCTGTTTTGTGTGGTGCTAATCCACAGTCAATTGAAAAAATATTTATAAAAGACCGATGAGGATGTGAGTTGTGTCCAAAATAAAATTATATCGACGTTTTGGCCTTTTGATGAGGATGTTAATGTTCTGTACTGTACGACTGTTGACGTGATGTTACTCTTTGGTTTATGCATACACGTTTGGCTTATTTTAGACCCCTAATTCCACTCTATTGGTTCCCAATTTCTCATTTCCATATGAACGAACACCTGTTTCAAAGGGAATTGCAAATATATATTAAAATATTTGATCACGGTCTGCAAACTAGTTCTCCGCAGCAGCAATTTATTGATTTTTTTTAATAGTGCAAAGATAAATAGTTTCACAAGACTTGTACACCGTCATTCATTCAAATGACTAAACTAAAAACTAGTAACATTCAGTAACATGGCTCTTCTCGTGGAGAGTAGTAGTATTTATTATTGGTTCTCCTGGGGGGCATATCTGCAGCCGTATGCGATGTCGTGGTTCTGTGGCCGTCTGTAATTTACTAAAATCAAGAAGAGATGGTTCATATGCAGCTGTTCTGGAAATCCTCGATTTCGATTAAAGTTCTATTTCAACTGTCAACTGGATTTTACAACTCTTCTATCATGTTATCATGCAGGCAAAATTTTGGTGATGCGCGAATATTTGGGATCTGTATCTTTCAACAACATAACAAGATTAACATTT
>JAULKM010121781.1:0-20866 GCA_032355605.1 Rubia tinctorum | reverse complement strand
TCTCATTATAAGTGACAAAAGTGATAAAGTCGCTCTCAACTCTAATAATAAGAATTCAAGGTAAAATAGGGTCTTCAGAGAATCAAAGTCTACCAAAATGAGTCTAAGAAGGTATCAAAATCACGGTATAAAATGGACGCATCAACATATTATGAATAACTGAACAAAAAAACAACAACCTCATGATCATGTACTGTAAACAACAATAGTAAACAAACATAATTCTCTTGCTATAACTTATCACATCATCAAGATAAACATGAACATCAGTAGGAAAGATATAAATTTCATGCTATTAGATCAATGAACATTAACTAAAAAACAGGGAACATTATTCATATACTGAGCAAGGATTCTTAGTTGCACCACAATGTACTAGACTTAATTTCGTGTATGTACATCTTATATGAAAAAATAAACCTCAATTTTTCGTCGACATTACCTATGATTTGCATAATCTCATTTTTCTCAGAGTAAGTTCTTGTCTGAAGTTCCTGATTTTGATTTGATGTCAAAGTAAGTTCCTTATTTTTCTGGTGAGATTCATGTAACTTGTTTTTACTGTCAATTTGATCAATTTGAACATATTTTCTATCGCATTCATGAACAAATTAAAGCAGATTGTAGAAGAAATTTGATTACTGGGTCTAATCTTCATTGTTTAAACATTCGCTCGTGCTCATCTTTTGAATTCGTAGGGATCAAAGCTGAAATCATTGACATTGGAGGTGAAGTCGTCCGGATTTTGTCCAGGTTTGATGAGCTTCAAATTGAACGAATTTTGGAATATGAGATTAGAGATTAGAGAGAGAAAGAAAAAACCATTTTTTGTGTTTGCGATATTTTATTTCCAAATTTGCACATAACCCTCTTAGTTTTCTCGGACTTTACAAATATAGAGCCGAAAAATATATTAGGCCCAGGCCCCATTTTTACAGCAAGGTGGTTTGTCTTGGTCCATGCCTAAATTTTAGGCTGCCTCACAGGAGACCATCTCGAAAGTCTAATAGTCAACAACAAACAAAAAGCTAATGCTAGTCGCCTTCTTATTGGGACACAAAAAATATGTCTTTTCCATCACGTTTAAAGTAAATTATCAAACAAAATATCTTTTTTTTCTTAATTAAATAAGATATTAAAAATATAAAAGGCAATGTTTCGAAAAAGGTTATCTATCCATAAAATTATAGATAGGTCATAGATTCTTTTTTAAATTGTAGTTCACTTTGTAATTTAAAAAATTGAGTTCTTGATTAGGGAAAGGAGATTCCCTCTTCTCCACCTCTCTCAATTTTTCTTTAGTCCTCCACCAGAGCTCCACCTCTTCTCCCACTTCTTTCTCTGCCTCTTCTCCACTTCTTCACAGTTGCATTTTTACGCTTTTATTTCCCTTCTTATCCCCACTTGTTTCAGGTTGTTTTCAACTAAAAATTGTGATGTTGATTGCAAGAACTAGTGTAGGAGGGGGCATTAAAGGCGGTTCTATCGGACTATTAAAGGCACTTTCATTATGCCTTCTCTGGCCCTGCCTTCCATCGTCCATCAACAGAATGCGGTTCCAATAACCGCCTTTAAAATGCCGAGGAAAGTGGTTAAAAAATCTCCTTTAGAAAGACACTAGAACTGCCTTTAAATATTTCCGAGCTTGGAAATTCCTAGCATCCATCCAACCATTTATCTAATTTCCGAGTTCGTAAAGTCATATAATTACGAACTCGAAAACTATACGATCAGATCTTCTTAATTTCCTACATAGTTTCTCAGCTTTTGTACCCTTTGTGTTCCAATTTTGTCCAACGATTCTCCAATTTGGCATAAATATGAATTATTAACAAACCCGGATATGGTTTCGTGCCTTATATTTATGAACTTGAGAAGTACTAATCGTGGCTATGAAAAAATACAAATGAAGGTTTCCGAATTAGGAAACATTTTTTGATCTTATGGTAAATAAATATTTCTATTTTATGTCTGCGGCTTCAAAAAAGGCCTCAATCAACAACAACAATTATAACATAATAGTTGATAGTATCTTGCATGTTCACAAAAATCTATAGATAGCGCTAACCAATCAATAATCTATAAATAGGAATAGGAAACACTAGGAATCTATTCCAATAGTCCAAAGCTTCATTATGTGTCTAATTGTGTTACTTTAGCTATATATGGATTCTAAAGGGTTGCTGGCTGATTGAGTATTAGATACCTAGCCAAATAATTTCTCACACTATTGATATCATCTTCGAAGTATGGCTTCGATTCCTTCATGAAAACCTGTCAATAACCAATTAGTAGAAAATAGAAGAAAGGTTAGTTAGATTTTTTTGGAAGAACAATTGTACATGTACCTTGTCAAATTGGAGAAAGTCATCTTTGACTTCTTGAATGCACTCAGTCGCGGATAGCATGAGGTAATAGCAGCACTCCCAGATCTACGCTTGTTTCTTGTACTAATTTAAATAAAAATAAAATCCTTATTTAAATTTTATGTAAATTAATTAAGTATCGTAAATTGAAAAAGTAATGTTCATAGCACACCTTGATTTCGACCAACTCAAAATTAAATTTATTTTGGTCGCTAATGTCCTTCATCGCCAATTCCAAAATCTCGACAAATACATCCAACGGTTGGAAGTGCAGGGGATCCATCAAATAAACGCGGTTATGGGCGAGGACAATAAAAAATCAATCTCCAATGGTCTCTGAATGAGAAAATAGAAATTTTGCACAAAATGAGTGGTTTGTAGTTGGAAGGTAAATCAAATAAACCTAGTATACAACCTTTCAATGTATTGCGCAATGAACAACTTCTTATCCTTCCGCCCTAGGCTCTTACGGATTTAGTCGATCCTCTCTTGTTTCGCACAACAGATTTCTTGAATCGACACCAAGCACATGTATCTAATCCATCACCTATTTTTATTATGTGTAAAAAACATGTACCTGTGAAATGTATTTTTACTTTAGTGGCTTTGAAGCAGCAACTGAAATATTGATTTTAATTAAAAACAATAGAAATAACTCACAAGGTGTCGATGGACATGATCGTTTAATTAACTTGCTCACATTTCCACAGATCTTCAAAATCACTCCAAAATGCAATGATTTCTCGTTTGCATCCGAATACACATTCATTTCCCAAGAATGAGTATGCTGAGTTTCGATCATGTGGTTGAAGCCAATTATACAGGACCCCTACGAAGTGTGGTGACTCTCGAAGGACTTGTGATCTTGGAATAGGAGGTCTTACCTTCATGGGTGTTGTTGGGACCAATTTAGGTGTTGGTTTGACAAGTCTTGGTGTTTTTTCACGGGTTTAAGTGATGCGGCCGTGTTTCCTTCAAATGTCGATCTGTCACGAGATCGGCATAAATAATACAAGGCCAAAGTAGAAACATTCCCCGTACAGGACCAACCTACTTGTATTCTCCATCTGTGATTGGAAAAGAGGTGCCTAACACCAACGGTTTCTCCAACGAAGCCTTAGAAATACCCTCACCAATAAGTACAGAGTGATGGTGTTTCATCAATTCATGTAGAACTCGATTAGCTACGTGGAGTGGTTTACCACCTATGCGTTGGTCTATATACAGCTCACACGGGAGTGATTTCCACATTCCCACAAAATTATATGTCAATTTACAAATTTCTTCAATTGTTACCAAAATTTTGAACAAATATAAAAATATATATACCTTTTTCACTTGGGTGTAACGCATTGTCTAGATTATCCGACTTGAACAATTGCATCTCGATTCTCAGAGTTTTCACAACAGCCTCTCGATTCACCTCAATATCTCCGGGGAATTACGTGACCCCCTTAATGGCGGCATCCATTTAGGCGTCAAATCATCTAAGTTGTCCGGAAGAACAAGCCCGGTGTGTTGGATCAACCTACAAATGAGGATCTCTTGCTGCTTAATTCGTTTGTCCTCAAAAATATGTTCTTTTTTGTAGAATGTTAACTCTGGAGCATTCAGCACGATCGTAGGACCTAAAAATGCCAAAAGTCTCTCGTTGGGTCATGAACGATTCCACTCCCCTAGCATGCCCTGGGTGGTCAGTTTTTTTGTTGCTTCAGAAAGGATGTCATGCCTATCAGTTGGAAAGAAGTGCCCATGTAATTGATCATTCTTCAAGAATACATGTTTAAGAAAAACATTTTCAAACTAATAATATATTCACTAAAAATTTTACTTACAATTATTTTCGCAATCATTTTTCTTCATCTTTGACATGCACTCCGTCTTTGTTTTGCCGGCCTTTGAGGAATAGACCGTGTCTTTTAATGTCATCCTCATTGATTGGTTGCACAAAAACCCTTGCCTCATCCTCGGTCATCCCACCCTCTATTGCAATTTGCACATCTTCTTCAAAATGTTGTTTCACGAGGTTGATTGCTGCCTTGGCATAACCCCCACAGCCCAAGCGGTGAGGAATTTATTCTTCCCGTAAATTAGTTGTTTTTCTTCTCTCGTGCCCTAAATTAGGATGTTAGACTTATGTCATCGCTATGGACATGTTAATCTAAACTCATTAACAATATGAAATTGTTATTACTAACATTATCCTTATTCTCCAATGCCCTCCTTTTGTGGATCTCCCAACTGTCGGGTTGAATGTGAGTGTAAGTTAACCACGGGCGATCACCCCTCTTATCACTAAAAATGTAGTCCCATGACAAAGTGTACTTATGTTGATGCTAACTCTTAGACGTCATCAACATAGCCTTCCTCCTCAAGTCATTGATGACCGGTGATTCGATGTCAAATGGTCTCTATGAGGATTTTGAACTCCACGGGGTCAATCACAATGATACATTTTCAATCAAGGACAAATTCAGGGAAATAACTATTCACTAATTCTACCTTGCATTCCATCCATAGAGTGGCCTGGTAATCTTAGAGGGCTTCAGGGCAACTGTTGTAGATGATGTTCACCCTCGTTCTACCCACCTTCGCTACCCAACTAGACCATTTAGCATGTAGGGCTGACACACACTTGTTGGACTTATTGAATATCAACGAGGTTAACTCTTTCCTAACCATTCTAAGTTTTAAGGTTCTACAATGAATTCAGGGTGTTCCTACATCCTCTGATCCGTCATCCTCGTTCGCATTCTCATCAATATCATGGTTAATTCTTGGTGAATTTTCATTTTGGGAAAGTGAAACTTGATCGCGAGTCCTTTTCTTAGATGCCATTTCATACGCTACATTCGAAAATATACCATAAAATTACTTAATTTTAATTGAAGGAGCTACATATCCCGAAACAATACTAAACATAAAATTAATTTAAAAACATATTGAATACATTTACTCTAATAAATTGAAATGTAGAATACATATCACAAATTGTTTAATTTAAATTTGAAACAATTAATCCTCCTCTCTTTTGATTACCTAACCCTAACTTAATACACTGAGAACACAAGAACAAATACTAAAACCCTAATCAAATGAAATGAAGAACAAATATAACTAATCCTTGAATTTATATCAACAAACCAACCTCACAAATTCACATACTGATAATCCAACCATAAAAAATATGATTCCCATTGAAGATGTAAACCTCAATGTTAGGAAACCATTTCCTAACCAAAACCCTAAACCATACACAGTTATCCATGAATAACAAACCCAAAGAGTATAGAACTCTTAAACATCACTAATCCTTGAGTACTAAATAAAATTCAGGGAAACCCTAGGGTTTTTGGTCACACAGTGTGAACCCTAGGTTTCAAATTAAACAAAGACTAACCTTATCCTCAAACAAAGATTATCCCTTATAGCTTCATATTCAAAGGATAAAATCCCATACCCTAGTAAAATCATAAGATTGAGTGGAGGAATTTCAATATAAGAGACCGTGGATGAAAAACATGATTAAAAAAATACCTTAAATATAGTGAAGATAAAATCTTGGAGTTGAAATGAAGTAGAATTGAGGTAAGGGTTTGAGAGGTTTTTGGAAGGAGATTATGGTGGGAAAGAGTGAGGGTTTTCAAATGGGCATTAAATGGCCCTTTAAAAAACATTTTGACGCTCCTTTTTTTGCGTCCAGACAAGGTTTCTGAACTCGGAAACCATGTATGTGATATTTCTGAGTTCGGAAAAATGAATAAGCTGTTCAGATCTCTTTACGATTTTGGAAACAAAGTTAATATAACAAAAAAAAGGGCAGAAATCAAAACCCCGCATATTACCAATTCAAATTCCACCTTCTTCCCAAACACTCAATTCTCTGATTTTATCCTCACCCAAACTCTAAACTATTAAGAATGAGTCACAGACCAAGGGGGTTAAGTCAAAGGAGAGCTATAGAATCCATTGCCCTATCACGGAGATCGGGCAATCTAAAAAATTCTTCAATGACAGGGCCGAGAAAGGGTATGTGGTTTTCACTAAGAGAAAAGTAATAAATTTGAAGGGTATATTGAAGTCTAATATTGGTGAGCTAGGGGTACATTATTTGCTTGCCTGTTTTAAAACTCAACATCTTTAGAAATTGCATTGCATTGGAGAACCCGGTCATAATGATGAGATGATCCAATTCTACGCTAATTTGGGTTAAAGTAGCCATAATCGTGAATTAACTAGAGTGAGTGGGAAGGATGTTATAGTTTCCAAGTATTATATAAATGAGGCCCTTGATTGCCCATACACAACCTCTGCAAAATTGAGACTTGGTGATCCCCACGGTCCCCCAGAAATTTACCACACTCATAGTTGGCCGAGCGTGAGCGTGAGCGACACCACTATGTCCGATTAGAATGGCTAAGAATTATTTTAAGAGGTTAGGAAGTGATGTGGGGAAATCCAAGTCATATGACATTAGTGGTTTAACCTTTGCGTAATGACTCATCTACGAGTGAATTTTCCTTAACGTCTTGCCAACGGGTGGTCACAAGTGCAAGCTGACGATTCGTAACTTGATGTTGTTTTATGATGTGCACCTTTATTCATGCATTAACCAATGCATTCGGCACATTTATTATCATATTTTGTTTGGTTGATTTCTAGGTTTAGTTAGGTTACACGACAACGGATTTAGACGATCATTATTGGTTTTCTTGTCTAAATCCCAAGTTTTGTGGAGTTAATGGACACTTTGTATTCACGAGCACCTAGATTCTCCTTTTTGATCTTACAAGTAGGTTGCTCGTGAGTACTTTTTCATCATTTTTTAGAAGGCCGTACGCAAGGGTGGTAGAAGATATTTGAAGGTCATTTGCAAGAATAGTAGAGGATATCAAAGGTCATTCTCAAGGATGGTAGTAGGTTGAAGGTCACCGACTCCAAAGTGTGGTATTAGATAAATTGAGCCCGAAAAGGCAGATTTGAAAATCAAGAAGGTCAAGAACGGAAGACGGTGGCAACCAGCCAAATCACCCAGCCGACACAAAGCCTTTGCACGAGCCAACTTCAGCTTTACACGTCCCGTGCTAAGTGGCTAGCACATCTCGTACAAATCCACACGGGTCGTGCACGTCCGTGCAGGTTGCACCACCGGTGCCCCAAAATCACTCCAAAATGGCTAAGTATGGGAGCAAACCGTTTTGTTTTACACTCTTTCCATCGTTTCAATTTCCAAAAACGAAGATCAGCCCATGGGTTGTGAAAAATGGCACGTCCTGCACTGTTAAACTGAGCAAAAAGTTCTTCTAGCCGATGGGTTGGGCCAAACGACACGGGGCGCGTAAATCAAAAGTTCGAGATGTGACACCATCTCATTGCCCGTGCGGGTCTGTGCGGCCCGCACTGACACAACCCCACATGGCCCGTACCATGCCATGCGTCTCATTCCAGTACGAGGTTGTACGGGCCGTGTCGTTCCGCGCTCCCTACGCCGGCACACCTTGCACGGACTTTGTCATATGCCACTGACCACGCAAATTGTGGCTGCTAGTGTTTCTAGGCCTTTTTGGGCCTTTTTCAAGGCCTAATTCCCTACTACTATGTAAATGGACCTATGCCTACTAGGGTTTAAGTTTATTCTCATTTTTAGACTTAAAGAGTTAGCTAGAGAGAGAAAGGTCTGTTCTTTCTCTCTAGATTCTTATCTTTCATTCTCTTTATTTTTATTTTACCCAAAAGTGTTGAATCCAATGAAATACTTAGGCTCAATGCTAAGGGAGTAGTTTATTTACTTGGGGATTGTGTTTGCATTCATGAATTAATGTTTGTTTTGTGAGATTCTTTAGATCTACCTATTTCTATTGTGATTATTATTTTAGCTTGTTTGTCTTATTCTTGTGAATTGCATGATTGTTACACTAAGATTGGCACTCACCATAGTCTACTTTCATGTTGGTGCAATTATTGATACCCCTGGGGAAGGAAACCTAGTTGTGCTAAGGGTAACTATAGCCTGAAACCGTGTGGGTGTGTGCATGTGGGTTTCCGAGTCAAAATTATGATTGACAATACACTACTAAGCCGGTGAGTTGGTCCAAAGGGTTACGGGTAGAGATAGCTAGAATAGCAAACTAGGGTTAGCTTTGCAACCCTAGAGTCATTGATAAGGTGTTTCACCCCTTTTGCCTTTTTAGGCCTGGGGAGAAGCATTCGTGGTGTAGTGACCTAGATGTAATGGCATAGGGGAGATTCATATCTTCACAGTAGGAAGGGTTGTTTTTGCACTCCCCTAATTAAGGAGGCGGTACCGATGGAAAATTACCTGCGCACCGTACCTGACAGGTATGGGGAAGTGTTGACCATCGACCACACCAAGTATCACAAACACTAGAATAGATTTGTAGTTCTTGTATTTGATGGAACTGAGGATCGAAACAACATTGATAATGTTACGCAAATACTCCCCAAGTGTTAGTTTATATAATTTAATCTCGTGTTCATAATTGCATGCTAGTAGTTGTTAGTAAAACACCCCTCCCCAATAGAAACACTAAATATTCCCATACATGAGTGGTTTTTTATAATCAAATAATAGTGAGATCACATGGAGGGTGGTAGGTTGCATGATTCAAATATAATATGCAAGAGTGTATTAAAAATAATGGGGAGAGAGTGCATTCATACTTGAGTCAAAGGACGTAAAATATTTGTACTACCACTAGCAACAAAATTCACGCCAATCTATTCTGAAAATGAAGAAATGGAAATAAAGCTAATCAAAATGATATAAATTTTAATTATAAGGGTTTTTGATTCGTACCCCACAGGGTCTTTCTTTTGAGGGAGTTATTCACAGAGTGATTTTCAAAGATAATAATTTATAATGTTGCTCCCGTACTCACTTCTAACTACTATAAGGTAGCTAGTGGAAAGTTTGGGGCGATTGTGTGTTAGGAATAGTTAGTACTAAAACATATTGTTGAGGGTGAGGGGGTTTGTGACTAACAAACAACAATCATGCAGTTAGCGAGAAGTAAACTTTGATGAACTAGTTTTTGGGGTATTTTCGTAACATGGCCGATTAAATGACTTAGATCCTAGATTCTATCGCATAGGACATATAAACCTAATTTCATTTCCTATGTCACATAGCGTGAAGATTGTCGGGAATTCTCAATGTTTGTCACACAAAGGTTCGGCTCCTTTAAAACCATCTCACCACCTCTATAATTAGGGATGCGCTCCAATCCTTTCGACACTGTATTTCATGCCCATCATCTCACTTTCGGTGCTAACGTATCCCAACTTAAAGGATCTAAGCTTTGCGTAGGTAGCAACTGTTAGCTGGGGAGTAAGGACACTACGTCTCGAGCACTACACTATGAACACCAACCCTAAGTCTAGAGAGGCAAAGGAATTGGCATCTATCGTAGTAAGCCAAGGGTCACCCCTCGTTAGGAATTTCAATACAGCGACCCTTGTCAACCGCTCCTAACATGCAATCACTCACACAACTAGCCAATTATAATTAACACTTTTTGGATCAATACTAATCAAGGTAGAATGAATGCACTTATCTCCGGCATCTCGGCCTATGAGGTCAAAAATTTAACACTCCTAAGATGGCATTTATAGCCTAGCACAATATTATAATATGCATAGAATTATAGATGCATCATAAAGCATGTCATGGCATAAGTCATACGTGAATGGAAACTTCAAATCATACACAAATATTCATAGGACGGAGAAAATAGGGTAATCTAAAATCTCACAAAGTTATGAATCATGTCATGAATACAAATACTACCCCAAGATAATAACTACTCTACAACTATTAAATCCATAACATTCATTGAATTAATGTCATGGATCGAAGAACTAAGTGGAGGAAAAAGAAGAACTCTAGAGGGAGAGGAGGGGAGGGAGAGCGAGAGAGAGAGAGAGAGAGAGAGAGAGAGAGAGAATTCTCTTCTTCCTTCCTACCTACTCTCTAAAATCTACATTATGGCTACTAGGGATGATCATGGGTCAGGTCTAGGTCGGGTCTAATAAGACTCAGACCCGACCCTGAAAAAATTAGTTAGACCCAGACCCGACCCGGACTCGTAGGGTCTAAAAATGTTTGACTCATACCAAAACCCAATGGGTCTAAACGGGTCTTTGGTCCAAATCGGGTCTTAAATGGGTCTAACTTTTTTTTTTAAAAATCTTCACTAAATTAAATATGTATTATCTTAAATACAAATATTTCAAGTTCAATATGGATATAAATTAATGTTTCAAGAAAAAATATACAATACACATTATTTGTTTAATTAAAAATAAAAATACAAAGATAATATGAAAGTAATTTAGAAATTAGGATAAATAATATGTATAGTTAAGGTAATATGTGTCTACAGGTCGGGTCTAGGTCTTAATATTTTAGACCCGGACCTAAACCCATTTTTTAAAATCTACACCCATACCCGGACCCGGACCTGATGGATCTAATTTTTTTGGACCCATACCTGATCCAACGGGTCTAGATCCTATGGGTCTGGGTCGGGTCCTAGACCCATGATCTTCCCTAATGGCTACATTTAAACCCTAGGAGACTAAAGACTCCTTTTATAGGAGAAGATAAATGAGCCTCAAAAGCCCAAGTTGAATAAACCCTAGTGTCACACTGGCACGGCTTGTGCCGTGGCACTGGCTATGCTATGGGTCGTGATGCCCGCCCTATGCGGGTTTGCACGCCTCGCTCTCAGTTAAGTCACACCATGGCTCTGGCCAACGACACATACACTTTGGCGCGGCCCGTATATTATATTTGTCTTCAACTTGTATTCGCCACTACAATTAAACTGTTGGTCTAATTTGGGAGTTTTTGTAGTCCACTTTATAGCGCTCGAGAAAACGAATCCAATGGTGCCACCCTTGGAGGCTGATTCTTCTCGGGTCATTCCCAAAACTCGGTTCTAACTCCCGAATCATACTTCATCTGCTTCTTTGTCTTCCTTCTTCGACCCTTCTATCTTCTACCAAATTTTAATTCGTGACCTTCAGTCGTCTACCAATTCTTCTATGAGCCTTCACTAACTTACTCTGAATTGCTTACGAGCAATCTACAAATAAAATCACAAAATAGAATCTATATGCTCGTAAGGACATAAATCCATTAGACTCAAAATAGGTTACAAAATGAGATATTTAGATAAGAAAACCGAAAATGGTCATCTAAACCCCTTATGATGTGAACCCACCTAAACCTAGCAATCTACCCACAAAATGATAACAAAAGAGATATTAAATGTCTTAGAAAATACATGCATTTGACGTCAATCACAAGGGTCTGACGAAGATGAAAATGATGAGGGTCAGGCGGTTGAGGGCGGTCTGTTTTTATCAAAGATGACTTAATGTTTTGAGGGGAGGTTATCAATTTCTAGATGATAGTGGTATTCGGATTCCTAACCCAAAATAAGGGGTATGGAAACCTTTTTTCTGAATACTTTTTAGTGTATGAGCGAGGTTAACCTCTATTCTTTATCTGAAGGGTTATGGATTTGTGGGATTTTTTTGGATGTACTTAAATTGTTCCGACGGATTTTGTGTGTTATGTACTAGATGATTGATTGTTGATTATTTTATAGGTATGAGGATGTCGAGTACTGTTATTGAGAATCCCATTGTTCAAGACGAAGACGAAGATAACCATGACGAGAACTCGGATCTTGAGTGCCCAAGAAAATGCCATGGTGATGCTAAAATTGAAAGGCAAGGTGGTTGAAGGAGATGCCAATTGGCTCGCCTAGCTAGGTAAGGATTTTGAAGGAGATGGGGGAGCAATTTTGGAACAATGTAAGTTGCGAAAGACCTAATGTCTTAGGGGTGCTCGGCACTGGCATTGCTCCGTCATCCCAGAAATCAGCCAATCCCATTAAGAGAACCTCTCCATTGATGTCCACGATTGTCATCGATCGTTAGTATTATCATTATATGTATTATTGTTTTTGTGTGCGTTGCAGATTGGAGAGGATCTTGTAACATTCGGGAACTGTCTCACTGAAGGAGGCTCTTGAAAACAATGAGCTCGGGAAAAAAGTGAGCTTAACCAAGTACTGAAAGCTGAGGAGTGAAGGTGTTGCTCATCCAAACTATTCTCGGGTATTGACGAACTACATTGTCAAAATCAATGGTTTATTTTTTATTTTTTCAGAGATGTGTACTCCACCACTGCGATATTAGACATACGGACGAAGAATCCAGAACTGCAAGCAAGAGTGCCGTATCGCACTCGCTGTAGATTGTGAATATTGCCAATTTGCCACTGATTGGAGAACATAATTTGCTAAAGTGACTCTACGAGTGATGGAAGTAGAATCCACCTTCCATTTGTCAAGTTAGTGTTTGATTTAGCAGATTTATATTATTTTTGAGTGCAGATGACAATGAGTGGGTGTATCTGGAATGGAAAACATGACAGACTTACGCAAATCGATTCGCAAACCAGAAAACCTCACAAACCAAAAAGGCCAATTTTTCTTGAGGAATGTTAACTTCTTTTTAATATTTAAAAAGAATACTTCTCATATAAACCTATATAATTCACATGTGCGCCAGTATAACTTTTTGATAATTAAAAGTGTCAATATAACCATAAAAAGTAAGTAAAAGTGCAAACGTACCCATTCCGACATATTTAGGCCGGAATTAGGTGAAAATTTGATTTTACCCCGCCAAGAAAAAGGTTAAAAAAACACAAAAATTATTAATTTACTGCTATACGCCTAATAACCATAATCTTCTTCCTTCTCTTCTTCCCTAACCGCCGCATCTTCTTTTCTTCTTCCACTTCAACGATTTTCCGTCCCTTCTTCTACAATTTTTTCCGAGTTTAAATTAGGGGAGGCCCTGAGAATGGCAATCGAAGCTTCAATCGAAGTTGCGATGAGCGCAGATTTGCTCGCCCACTTTAACCGAGGCGCCACCCAAATTGCCAGAGTCTCTCCACCGCAGTACAGTCGAAGCACAACTGTGAAGCTCCGTCGTGCAGACCACTCAAACCGAGCAACGGCTGAATCGGTGACATCGTTGCTGCTGCTTGTGTCGGGCTGAGTGACGCAGCTGGTGGGAACGGTGGGACGTGAGGGCTTTGACGGGAAGGGCTGGGATGGATCTTGACGGGACCGTGGTGGTGGGTGTGTGGTGAATCGGCGGCGGCAGTGATGGTGGGTTTGTGGTGATGGCGGTAGTCTATAGGGTTGTGGCCGAGGCTAGGGTGCGGAGCCGGGATAGCAACCGACATGGATGGCAAGGTTGAGTTTGGGATCAGGTTGGAGCTGATGGGTTTGTGGTGGTGGATCGACGATGGCGATGGTGATAAGTTTCTGGTGGTGGTAAAGACGGGATCGTGAGGTTGGGGGCAGGGCAGGTGGTAGCAAAGCTTGGGTGGTAAATGACACGGGTGGCGATTTCAGGATCGGGTAATGATGGGTTTAGTGGCCGACGGTTGCGCAGCGACAGCTCAGTGGTGGCCCAGTGATAGATGTGGAGCTACGACGGAGCAGTGGAGAAGCAGCAGTACCGGTGGTGGGTAAGCTATAACTGTCCACACATATTCTATTTTTGGGCCAAAGAACATTTTGGTCATTTTAGATTTGGTCAACGGTTGGAAACACTTGGTCAATGCCGAAATGTCCACTGTAGGATTATATTGACACTTTTTGAATTATCAATTATTTGAAAATTATATTGCCACTTTCGTAAGTATATAGAGTTACATATAGGGATGATCATGGGTCTAGAACTCAACCCAAACCCATATGGTCTAGACCCATTGGGTCGGGTATGGGTCCAAAAAATTAAGACCCATCGGGTCCGGGTATGGGTCTAGATTTTTAGATACGGGTCCGGATCCGGGTCTAAAATACTAAGACCCAGACCCGACTCAAACCCAACCCGTAGACCCATATATGCCTAATTATATATAATTTTACCCAAATTTCTAAATTAGTTTCATATTTTCTTTGTGTTTTTATTTTAAATTCATTCAATAATGTGTATTGTATATTTTTTTATCTTGAAAAAGTAATTTTAATACATATTGAACTTCAATTATTTGCATTTAAGATAATATATTTTTTATTTAGTGAAGAAAACAAAATAGAATATTAGACCCGTTTTGGACCCAAGACCCGTTTAGACCCATCGGGTCTGGGTATGGGTCTAAAATTTCCAGACCCTACGGGTCCGGGTCGGGTCTGGGTCTAACTAAATTTTCTTAGGGTCGGGTCTGGGTCTAACTAAATTTTCTTAGGGTCGGGTATGAGTCTTATTAGACCCGACCCAGACCCAACCCATGATCATCCCTAGTCATGAATGATGAATTAATTGCTCTTATTAAAAATGGTACTTGGGACATGGTATCGAGGCCCCTCGGTGCTAATATTATTCGTTGCATATGACTATTTAAACATAAGTACAGGTCAGATGGCAAGCTGTAGAGGTATAAGGCCCGTATGGTTATCAACGTCAAGTCTCAGCAGGTTGGGGTTGATTATATGAGACGTCTAGCCTGGTGGTGAAACCGACTACGATCCGCCTGATCCTTACCATTACCCTATCACGCTCATGGCCCATTCACCAGTTTGACGTAAAGAATGTTTTTTGCATGATGATTTGCATGAGACTGTCTATATGCATCAGCCACCTGGGTTCTCCGACAGATTCACCCCGGTCATGTATGTCTTCTGTACAAATCTCTTTATGGTTTAATGCAAGAACCTCTGGCATGGTACCACCGTTTTGCTACATGTCTTTCCAGAACAAGGTTTCGTGGCAGTCAGAACAACCACTCCTTATTCATTTACACCTCAGAGGGTGAGACAACTTACTTACTCTTATATGTCAACGAAATCATTCTCACAGCCTCATCCACGGCTCTCCTTCATCGCCTTAGTGCCATGCTTGGCAAAGAGTTTTCATGATGGACCTCGGCCTCTTGAGCTACTTTCTTAGCTTGTCCGTCATAAGAACAGAGTCGGGATTGTTCTTGTCACAGCAAAAGTATGCTGGGGAGATCATTGATCATGCCAAGATGTCAATGTGCAAGCCGGCTACTACTCCGGTTAACACCAAACCCAAATTGGCCTCCATAGTTGGACTTCCTCTAGCTGATCCTTCAGTATACCGCAACCTTGTTGGAGGCCTTCAGTACCTCACCTTCAACAGCCAGACATTGCCTATGTTGTACAACAGATTTATCTATTTATGAAATATATGAGGGAGCCACACTTCTATGCTCTCAAACGAATCATTATGTACATCCAGGGCACTCTTGATTTTGGTCTCCAGCTTCGAATATCTTCCATCTCAGCTCTTACGGCATATTCTGCCGCAGACTGGGCCAGTTGCCCTGATACTCGTCGCTCTACTTCAGGCTACTGTGTGTACTTTGGCGACAATCTCATCTCCTAGTCATCCAAAAGCCAACCCATTATCTCCAAATCCAGCGCTGAAGTCGGGTTCAAAGGTGTTCCTAATGTCGTGGCTGAAACCTGTTGGTTACACAACTTACTCTGTGAGTTGCGTGTTCCTCTCCAGAGAGTTACTCTTGTCTACTGCGACAACGTCTCTGTCGTGTATCTCTCGTCTAATCTGATGCAACATCCGTGCACCAAGCACGCTGAGATAGATCTACACTTTGTTCTCGAAAAGGTAGCCCTCGGCCAAGTTCGTGTCTTTCATGTCCCATCGACTCACCAATATGCCAACATGTTCACCAAAGGCCTGTCATCTTCGTTATTTTTAGATTTTTGGTCTAGTCTTTGCATCCGCTCAGCTCTCGCTTCGACTAAGGGGGAGTGTTAGTAGATAAGATTTGATAAATATAGTATCGAATCAATCATGGTGATTATGAGCGATTAACTCCTTAATTATCTCTATGATTGTTGAACATTCTCCTATTTAAAGTGATGAATACAATGAGCCGAGCACAGACTCAAGTATCCCATGCTTAGCTTCTTACAGGGAAATGTTGCTTCAATTTTTTTATTAAGAATTTATAAAGCCTTCAGAATCATACGGAGAAATGTTGAAAAGTTTGGCGATAATTTTGGCGGGGAAATATATTTTTATATAGTACTGTTTTAGGATTTAGGATATTATTATTTTATTTTTATACAATAGTATTTTTTATAATACTTTTTTATATACAAAAGTCTAGTGATGGTTGATTGTTGATTAGTTAAACTCAAACATTTTGATTACATATGAAAAGTCAAATAAGAATTTATCGTTGATCAGTTAAAGTTAAACATTTTGATTATTATTTATATATAGAAAAGGGGTTGATCGTTGATTAGTTTGACGTTGAACCTTTTGATTAACGTTTATATATAGAAAGTCAAGAAATGGCTAATCATTGATCGATTAGATTCAAACTCTTTTTATAAATGTTTATATAGAGAAAGTTAATTAAGGTATGATCGTTAATCAGTGAAAGTCAACCTTTTTATCAGAGCTTTTACATGGAAATTCAATTAAGGGTTGATTGTTGATCATTGGAAGTCTAACATTTTTTATCGTTGCTTCTATATAGAAAATCGAGAAAGGGTTAATTGTTGGTCATTAACAGTCAATTTTTTTAAGAGTGCTAATGCATGAAAACTCGAGTAAGGATTTTTCATTAATCTAGTAAAGTCAAACCTTTTATCAGTGATTACATAGAGTAGTGTAAGGGTTTGATCGCTGATCGGTGAAAGTAAACATATTTTATCAGTGCTTGTTTGTGGAAAGTCGAATAAGCGTTGATCGTTGATCATATAGAGTCAAACATTTTAATCGAAACTTACTTTTATAATACCCGTTTGATTTTAATTGATCTATGGTCAACCCTTACTTAACTTTCATTAGACAAAAATAACTTAAGTTGACAATACCTATTTGTGACCAACACTTAATCAACACTATAAAAATAACTAACAACTATGTTGATTTTAAATAAATTACCATGAATTCTTATTCAAATGTCTATAATAATAATTAGGTTAACTTTACATAATATATTGTCGAGCGTTATTCAACTTTTTATAAACACTAAAAACTGGGTTGATTTTAAGTAATTAATAGTCAACCCTTAATTGACTTTCTCTAAACACTTGTATGTGAGTTTTACTTCACATAATCAATGGTCAAATCCTACTTAACTTCTTATAAATATTGATATAAAATATTTGACTTTAACAAATCAACAATCAGGAATTACTTGATTTTATAATATATAGACATTAAGGCACCGTTCCCTAGAGTTTATCTGAACTGATTTAATCATTTGAACTGAATTGAATTGAACTGAAAATTAGTATGTTGAAAAGTAGTTATAGTATGACTAAATAAAGTTAAAATTAAACAAATTAAATTTTAACTTAACTGAATTGAAATGCATATAAACTCCGAGAACATGGCCTAATAAGTACATTGACTTTAACAAATCAGCAGTCAGACCTTACTTGAATTTCTATATACAAATACTAATAACTAAAGTTTAATTTTAATGAATATACAGTTATCCATTGACTTTCTTAATGTGAACACTAATTAATAAGGTATGAATTTAACAAATCAACGACTACCTCTTCGTAAAATTTTTATGTATAAACACTAATAACTAAGGGTTGATATTAACTAATTAACAATCAACTGTTACTTAACTTTATATACATAAACAATAAGAGTGGGTCTCCTGACAGACAGTCTGTTCTTAAGGTTATGGACAATCCACGTTTTTTTTTTTGTTTGATCACTCTTAAGAATTTATGGACAGTCCACATATTTTTTACCCTAACACTGCATTTGTAAAATTACATTTATAAATTTTAAAAATATTTTTCATAAAATATATTTTTATATTTTCACTTTCAAATACACATTATTACTTGTTTTAACTTTTAAAATACAATATTGAGATTTATTTTAAAAATTACAACATTTATGGTAAAAGTACAATGGACTGTCTGTAAGCTTATGGAAATGCCACATTTTCTGAGATGTTTTTATTTAAAAAAATTACAGCATTTAATTTTTTATTACAACATTTAAAATTTCATTTTCTCATGTTGATGTTTTTCATTTTCCGTCTGAATTTTAGGTGATGAGGTTGATATTTGTAGTGACTTTTTTTTCATTTTGTTTCTTTTCATTTTCCGTATGAGGTTTACGTGTTAGAAGTTGATGTTTGGGTTAAATGCTTAGATGACTCTCAGTTCTTTGATAAGTAAAAATATAACCCTCAGTTTTTCAAAGGTACTCTTATCCCCACAACCGGCTTTCAAAAGTGCAAACATAGCCTTCTCGCCGGAAACCAGCACTGACTTGTCAAATTTCGATGTTGATCGTATTGAAAATGACCAAAATGCCCTCATTCTATTTTCATGTTAATTTTGAACACTTTTATCCTAAAGTGGATCCCACTATTAGAACATAAACAAAGATCCTATGGTTATATCAGCACTTAATTTATAAATTAGAGGTTACATGAACACTTAATTTGCAGAATTAAGCACTGCTTTGAGCAAATATAGATTTTATTGATCAGGAAGAGAGTACATAAATAAGGCTCCCTTTCACTAATAAAGTTTACAACACCACCATAACTATTTATAATGGATTGAGAAACAGCAGATTTACAAACACAAAAGCATAACCATATTATCTTGCGACTGACAGGCCTTGTTTTTTCATTACAATTAAGGGGCAAATGCATAACTTAATCTTTGCAAACTTAGGTCAAATGTAAGGATTGATATGGGAGAGTAATCCATAATTCCAGCTCCTTCCCTGCTTCCCACCCCATCCTTTCCACCCAAATATCCCAATATGGATCATTCATCCCTCTGAATGTGACATCATACCTCTCCCTTTCTGCTGCCTCCATTTACCTTACTTTTGCGCTCAGATTACTCATCAGTCATCACCATTTCACAAGCTTAATATAACCCCTTTAAGTTTCCATCCTCGTTAAAGAATCTACAACACATCAAAACTTAAAAACTACATTGAAGATTACAATGTTCAACTGATTCAAGAAAGAAAATTATCAGCATGGTCCAAAAGAGAAATCAGAAATTGAACATTTCAACCAAATATTTTTCAACTATCAGCATGGAAATTAAACATTTCTTGCTATTATTTTTCAATTAGACAGAACTGAAAATCTATTACTTACTTTAAATGCGCATGAATGTGTACAAATAGAGAGTGAGAAGCTTCTGGCGATTACCCGCCTTCGCTCACATGAGTACACGTGTATATCTCGTCAATCCCCAGGTCCCACTGGTGGCGTCGAGGGTGAGCAATAATTGAGCTTAGAATTCTCCAACTCCAGCGTCGGTGGCGCATGGGAGTACACAGGTTTTGTCGTCTTCCAAAGCCCTCTAGCAAAGCAGCAAAATGGGCAGGGCGGTAACCCTAACTCCGACTCAAAGGACACTGCTTCGTCTTACTTCAAAACCCTAACCGACGAGGAGAAGATCGACGGACTCAACTCGCCGAAGAAGGAGGTCATCCGCCGTCTCCGATTTCTCGTCGGTGGAAACCTAACTCGCTCGCCGTTCCCACTGGCTGAAACCCTAGCTCATCGGCAAAAGTTAGTAAAAAATGGCACGCTTATGTTCACAGAAAGCTTCATTTGACATTTCAATATTTAGAGTCACCACTTTCACAAAATCTTATTTTAGGCATCAGTCGTAAAATTTTGTAAGTTTTATTTTGAAGTTGTTTTTTTGCTAAAAAAAATATATACTGATAAATTCATGGACCTATTGTGCAATTACCAAAAATTAATATACATTACAAAATATTCAGAATTTTCATTTTTCTGCAACCGATCAGAAAACCTCTTCGTCGATCAAAAATCGACTACTAACGATGGCAACCATCATCGGACGTCGGAATTTTGCATTTTCAGATAGTATTTTTTTTTCTCTTGTTGATATTTTTCATTAATCGGGTGAGGTTTAGGTGATAAGAGTTGTTGTTTGCAACTTTTTAGTGATATAGGTTGATGTTTGTAGAAAAAATTAAATGAATAATTTAAGATATGTTGATGTTTTATGATTTTAATAGTGAAGAATTTTACTCTTGAGGTGCTGTAATTTTTTTTGTTGATGTTTGTAAAAAAAATCTCTCATGTTGATGTTTCTCATTTTTCAGGTGAGGTTCAATTGATATGATTTGATGTTCTGTAGTTTTTATGGGTGATATGGGTTAATATTTGTACCTTTTTTTCCTCGCATGTTGATTTTTTCATTTTCCGGGTGAGGTTTAGGTGATGAGAGTTTATTTTTGTAGATTTTTTGGTGATATAGGTAGGGGTGGGGAAAAATCAAAAATCGAACCGAAAACCAAATTATCCAAATTCGAATAACCCAAACCAAATTTAATATACGGTTTTTGGATATCCGAATTGAATAAACCAAATTCTGAATATGGTTTTTGGATCGGTTTTGGATATTAAA
>JAULKM010121771.1:0-20869 GCA_032355605.1 Rubia tinctorum | reverse complement strand
GTTAATTAAGTTTCAATCTCCTTTGTAAGCTGACCCTGCGGGCTAGTTAGTTTATAGAGAAACCTTGTGATCTAAACTTGCGGGCTATTTAGGGAGCAAGTCAGAGTTGAGTGTACCCTGTTGGCTGGACGCTTGAATTTCGTGCATTTATACTGGGTTGGGCAAAATTTCCAGTGTAGATAAAGATATGATATTCCGCAATCCAGAGTTTTCGTAAGGAGATTCATATCAGTTGGTATCAGAGTAAAGAAAAAGATCCTTAGCCAAAAATATCAGGGGTTTTGAGTTTCTGTTTTGAATTTATTTTTTGAAATTATTCATAAAATTAGAAACTCGTTCGTGTCATATTTTAACTATTTTTTGTTTGATCTTTCTTAGCTGGAAGGTTAAATCTTGAGTCGAATGACGTTGAAGGGTCCGAGAGTTAGAATAATTCGGTATTACTATCTTCCTTCACTTCATCAATCGAGTCAGGAGGACGTCGAAGGGTTTGAGCGTTAACAAGTATTATCTGACTTCACCTCCCAGTCTGTTTCGTAGATCTAGGTAGCTTATACAGTTTTATGTGCTTGCGATATTTTTCGTCAACTCTTCTGAAGAATTATTGTATGCTCATAATCTTATTTATTTTTTTCGTTCTTTGATTCCGTAATCGTGAATTGTTGTTTGATTCTGATTACACGTATTAAAAAGAGTCTTTTGTGTCATTTTCCATATATAGTATCAAATTCTTAGTCCTTACGATCTTGAATACCTCGATGTTCGTTTCAATCAAGAGGAAGTTTTCACAGTGTCTTTTTCCAAGTTTTATATAGGCTTTAATTATTCCAAAAACTTTTTGAAAATCAAAACAAAAGGAATCAGATTTTGGGAAATTCATATCGGAAATTAGGGTTTGGAAATCGGGAAAATTTGGGCTTTTTGCAATTTTCAGAAAGTTTGGGGGCTGTTTTGCAATTTTCAAAAAAATTGGAAAGTTGCACGGCTGGAAAGTTTGGAAAATTAGAATATAAGTTTGTGTGATATACTTGTGGAAATATCTGAATTTATATTTGCAAAATAAAGGAGAAAAAAAACAAGAGAGGAAAAATCCGATTCGAAATATGAAAAGGAAAACTAAATCCTAGTTGAGAGCGAAAAAGTTGAGTTTCTATATAAAGAGGGCTCTTGATCTGTAAGATACCAGGTATTTTTGATTTCTTGAAGAAATTGGGGTTAAAATTGTTAATCCTATGTGATTTTAGGAAATCGTTTTAATCATCGGAATTTTGTTGAACCCTATGTAAAACTTTCTTATTTTGATCATAACTTCTTCGTTATAGCTTCGATCCATGCCATTCAAATTGAGTTTTGATCCTTATTCTTTGTAGAATTTGTAATTCTAGATCGTAGAGCCTGATGTTTAGTTTTTATATTTTTAAATTTTGAAATAAATTGTGTAATACTTAAATCCTGAAATTGCTTTGAATTTGCGGTGAATTCATTCGATTACCCTCATATTAGCCTTCACCTTGTGAGTTGTGAGTGTTATACACTTGGTGAGTGACCTTAACAAATAAAGGGAAGGGGTAATTTTTATTACTAACTGTTTATTTTCTTAGCAGTTTAGCAGAGATGGCGGACGATAATCCGTTCGACTCGCCTTTTGTTGGCAGTCCCAACAATCGACCCATAATGAATGCCATGAATTCCATAATAAGTGATATTCAGAGAATGTCTAGGAAGGTAGATGAGTTGACAAATCGTACACCACCTCGTTCTGCAAGACAAGTTTAATCTGCTTGTGACATCAAATATTTGAAATATGATATTCCTAGATTTGATGGTCGATACAATCTTGAGGAATACTTGGATTGGGAGAGGAAGATTGAGAACCTATTTGATCTTTACAACTACTGTGAGAAAGAGAAGATCAAGGTTGCACGGTATTCTTTCACCCATTATGCTACAGAATGGTGGGAGAATTTGAAAGAATCAAGACGGCTTGCTGGTAAAAGACGTATCTCTACCTGGGAGAGATTGAAGAACAAGCTTCAATTATATTATGTTCCACAAACATATTTGATTGACCAACATTCATATCTCATTAATTTGAAGCAAGGGAATCACACTGTAGATGAATACTGGCAAGATCTTGAATTAACTATTAGAAGAGTTGGTATGAGAGAAGATGATGCTGATGTGAAGAATTGGTTTAATGAAGGGTTAAGAGAAGATTTGTAAATGTTGGCTAAAACCCAACATCACGTGTCCATGCGAGATTTATTGGTCAAAGACAAGATGTTTGAGTTGGCGTCAAGGCCCAGAGGAAGCCGTAATTCGACCAACACCTATTCAAATCCCGTGTATGAACCCGATGACTAAAGGATGAATGCAAACAACCAGCCTCTGATTGTGAAGAACTTTCTCCTTCTCTGATTTTGAAGAATTATACATCATTATATGAAATTATAAATTTTTCGTACTAAAGTAGGATATTAAGATCACACTGAACATGACTTGATTGATCGCCCTGCACCACCGGGTTTCTGGCTTATATGCGCTTGCTCGCCTCTGCATATTCTGGTATTCTAGCACCAAACTCAAGCACCTCCTCCTCACACAGTTTTTGCTTTACTGGCACCGGCCTTGGTACTTCACTCTCCAAGGCTACAATAACAATACAATTTTGGATAGTGTTCAGAAATGTTTACAATATTGGAGAATGAAGCAACTGAAATTTGATAATCAAAACAAATGAATTTCAACCAACCTCTAAATGCGCGCATCTGATTTTGAAAAACTGCCACCTCTTCTGATTGTGAAAAATTATGCATCATTACATGGATTTATAAAGTTATCATAATTAATTAGCGGTTTATAATCACACTGGACATGAGTTGACTAATCGAGATAAATGTTTTACATAAAAATATTCATTTATTTAAAGAAGCCAGAATCTAGTTAATAAAATTCAAAATGGATTTGTGCAAGGTAAGCAACATGCGAGATTCATGCCACACTAGTATCGCACAAATTGGTTTTGATTTGGTCCAATCAGATTTTGGACCAATGAACCGCCATAATAAGAAGTTATTACCAGGTTTTTTAAAAAATAAAGTAAAACAATAATGATGTCGTTATCATCGTTGACAGAGTACAATTTTCCGTTTGTAGTTGTCATATATTGTTTTGGATTGTTGGATTTTTTCTATTTTATTTTAGTTTAAAGGTCACGTCAAAAGATCTAGTGGTTAAAATTATATTCATCTCTTGATTTTGGGGTGTTTGTTTTCTTTAATGATGTTGGTAAGGGTTAGATTCTTATAAGTTTTGCTTTAATAGTTTGAAATGCTTGTCCACTTTTCATTAGAGAAGCATACTCTCAGTAATATGAAAAGAGGAAGAATAATGTTGCTTTATATTCTTCTTCATATGTTTCTTTAAATGGTAGTGTTTTACTCCTCAGTAAGCATTCCAAGTTGATGATTGTACAGATATTTTTAGATGAAACTGTTTCGCTTTAACTTATGCAGTCAAGTTGGTCAGTTTTCTATGTGCTTATTCTTCTTTTGTGAACATTTATATTTCTTTATCTTCCCGATAATTTTAAATATGTACTGAAGCTTGTGTGGTTTCTGATGGTTCACTTTTTTACTCTTGTTTCCGCTTAGGAAATGTTAGTATTTGGAGTGACACTCATTAATTTCTAAAAGGATTTTTTTTCAAGGGTTTTCAATTATTTATACCATATATAACTTCAATAGAATGTGCATTTTCAAAAAAATTATAAAACATGATCAAACTGTCAATTATGGATTCTCTAACCAGAATTTTAAAACACCAGGGTCAATAGGTGGATTTATGGGTTTGCATACAAACTCAAAATTATTCAAAGAAGTTTTTCAGGAGAAAGCACAATATATTTTGATTAAATAATTATCAAAGGCGGAGCTTCAGAAGTCGCTTAGAACTTCCATCTGTGATTTGATAGAACCGCCTTTAATCACCCATATCTCCACTAGTGATACAAATGGAGAAAAAGTTTTTGGAGAAAAATATTTATTAATTAGAAGAATCAGGAAGCCAGCTGTGAAAATTCAAAAAGGGATTTGTGTGAGATACACATCATTTTATGGATTTATTAAATTATCATATTTTATCGGCAATTTAAGGTTGCAATAAATTTGACCGCACTGGTGGATTTAATTTTTTAAAGAAAAATATTCATTGATTAGATGAAGCTAATACCTAGTTGTGAAAATTCAAAATAGATTCGGAGAGATATGCATCAAGTTAGGGATTTATTAAATTAATGTATTGAATCAACGGTCTAAGGTCGCACTAAACTTAACAAAACAAATAGAGATAAGTTCTTAAAGAAAAATATTTGTTGATTAGAAGAAGTAGGAAGTTAGTTGGGAAAATTCAAAAAGGGCCTAGGCATTTCACTCTTCCCAGCAGAAAAAACCATACAATTCTTGATATTGTTCATAAATGTTTAGAATCTTGGAGAATGAAGCAACCAAAACTTGATAATCAAACAAATGAATTGCACCCAACTTCTAAATGCACACCTCTGATTGTGAAGAACTTGCTTCTCCTCTGATTATGGATAATTATAAATAATTATACGAAATTATTAACTTTTCTCACAAAGGTAGCAGTTTAAGATCACACTGAACATGACTTGAGTAATCGCCGTGCATTACCGGGTTTCTAGCTTATACGCGCTGGCTCTCCTCTTCATATTCTGGTCTTCTATCACAAAAATCAAACACCTCCTCCTCAAACAATTTTTGCTTTACCGGCGCCGGGCTTTGTACTTCTCTCTCAACAGCTACAAAGTCCACACAATTATGGACAGTGTTAAAAAATGTTTACAATATTGGAAAATGTAGCAACTGAAATTTGATAATAAAAAAATGAATTACAACAAACCTCTAAATGCACGCTTCTGATTGTGAAGAACTGGCACCTCCTCTGATTCTGAAGAATTTTGCATCATTATGTGGAAGCATAAAGTTATCATAATTAATTAGCGATTTAGATCACAATGAACTTGGCTTTACGAATTGAGATAAAAGTTTTACATAAAAATATTCATTTATTTAAAGAAGTCGAAAGCTAGTTAAGAAAATTCAAAATCGATTTGTGCGAGGTAAGCATCGTGCGAGATTTGTTCGACACTAGTGTAGGAAGAATCAGTTATGATGTGGTCCAATTAGATTTTTGACCAATGAACCGCTATAGAAAGTAGTTAGAACTAGGTTTTAAAAAAAGGTAAAACAAAAATGATGTCCTTATCATCATGGACAGAACAATTTTTCGTTTGTAGTTGTCACCAATATTTTGATTGCAGTTGTCATCATGTTGTTTTGGTTTGTTGGATTTTTCTATTTTTTTAGTTTAAAGGTCACGTCAAAAGATCTAGTGGTTTAAAATAATATTCATTTCTTGATTTTGTTGTGTTTTTTTACTTTAATGATGTTGGTAAGGGTTAGATTCTTAGAAATTTTGTTTTTATAGTTTTATATGCTGGTCCACTCTTCTTTGAAAAAACATACTCTCAGTACAATGAAAAATGGAAACAATGTTTCTTCATATGTTTCTTTAAATAGTAGTGTTTTACTTATCAGTAAGCATTACAAGTTGATGACTTCAAAACAATTTTTAGCTGAAACTGATTCACTTTAACTTCTGTGGTCAAGTTAATCGGTTTTCCGTGTCTTTCGTAAACATTTATATTTCTTTCAGAGCTTGAGAAGTCGCTTAGAACTTTCAGTGACTTGATAGAACCGCCTTTAAGCATCCATATCTCCACTAGTGATACCAATGGAGAAAAGGTTTGTAGAGAATTGTTTTTATTAATTAGAAGTAGCGGGAAGCTAATTGTGAAAATTCAAAAATATAGTTTTGTGAGATACACATCATTATATGGATTTATTAAATTATCATATTTTATCAGCGATTTAAGGTTGCACTAAAATTGACCGCACTGGTAGATTCAAATTTTTAAAGAAAAATATTCATTGATTAAATGAAGCTAAAACCTAGTTGTGAAAATTCCAAATGGATTGGGAGAGATATTCATTAACTTAAGTATTTATTAAATTACTGTAATGAATCAACGATCTAAGGTCGCACTTAATTTGACCATACACATGGAGATAAGTTCTTTAAGAAAAAATATTTGTTGATTCGGAGAAATAGGAAGTTAGTTGGGAAAATTCAAAAAGGGCCTTGGTACTTCACTCTCCACGGCCACAAAAACCACACAATTCAGGATATTATTTAAAAATGTTTGGAAACTTAGAGAATAAGGCAACAAAAATGTGATAATTTAAAAAATGAATTGCAACCGACTTCTAAATGTGCGCCTCTGATTGTGAAGAATTATACATCATTATACGTAATTATAAAGTTTTCGTACTAAAGTGATGTTTAAGATCACACTGAACCTGACTTAAGTAATTATCGTGCATCTTCGGGTTTCAAACTTATACGTGTTGGCTCGCCTCTGCATATTCTGTTCCTCTAGCACCAAACTCAAACACCTCCTCCTAAAACATATTTTGCTTTACTCGCGCCGGCCTTTGTACTTCACTCTTCACGGCTACAAAAACCACACAGTTATGGACAGTGTTCAAAAATGTTTACAATATTGGAAAATGAAGTAATCGAAACGTAATAACCAAACAAATGAATTGCAACCAACCTCGAAATGCAAACCTCTAATTGTGAAAAACTAGCGCATCCTCTGATTGTGAAATTTTTTGCATCATTACATGGAATTATAAAGTTATCGTAATTAATTAGTGGTTTAAGATCACACTGAACATGACTTGACTAATCTAGATAAAAGTTTTACATAAAAGTATTCCTTTATTTGAAGAAGCCAGAAGCTAGTTAAGAAAATTTAAAATGGATTTGTGCGAGGTAAGTATCGTGCGAGATTCGTGCGACATTAGTGTCGCACGAATCGGTTTTGATCTTGTCCAATCAGATTATGGACCAATGAACCGCCATAGTAAGAATTTAGAACCTAGTTTTAAAAAATATAAGGTGAAATTAAAATGATGTCGTTATCAACATGGACAGAGTACAATTTTTCGTTTGTAGTTGTCACCAATTTTTCATTTGCAGTTGTTCGGAGGTCTTTTGTTGTACCTATGAAAGATATAATTTATATGCCCTAAATGATTACTAAATACAATTGAGTAGATAGTGACAAGTCGTGGTCGTCCAAAGAGAAGAGGGATTTTCCTAAGCGTTTACACATATAAGGGTGGATATAAGCCTAGATGCATATATACATAGATATATAAAAGCAAAGTAAGTAGGGGGTTTGTTGGTTGGTTTTTCCTAAGTTATAAATTTAAAGACAAGACAACTAGCGAATTCAAGTAACTATGCTAATCATGCAACAAAATAAGAAAAGGGGGTAAAAACTACAAATGACAAAGCCTTGGGGGAAATGGATATCCGCTTCCAAACCTCTTATCTATCATTGAATCTACGACCTATTCACTACTTTTACTACTTATTGTGAAAATAAATATTCTACCATATTTCGATAGTAGTTTACAAGAGTGAATTCAACATCTCTTGCTAAACCTCACTATTGACCTCTTTAGTTGTTCAAAGCCTAAAACGTATCCCATTAATGGAATTAAGTACGAAGAATCAACAAGCTTGGTAACAATTCATGCATTTACACAAGATTAGCCAAGAACGTTCAACGTAACCAGACTTCTCTCATTTGCTACACAAAACAAACATGACAAAGAACTCAACATTATCACATTCATCTAGCATTCATCAAATCCTCAACCATATTAGAAGCTCTAATTCATGCTCTTGGATTCCATATCAAAGGAGAGGAGAGTTAGCTACTTTCTCCTAACCCTAACAAGCAATCATACAAGAAATTCATATACTCAAACTTCTAACACCATTAATGTATTCAACAACTAAACTCAAAGCACAATAAATACACAATTGAGAAAACATTAAATAGATAGATATGATTCTCTAGACATGGATAAGGAAGCTTCAATCCACTACTCCCAAGGAGATTACTAACCTAGATAATGAAAACACATATCTAAACTAGAAAAACTAAGAAAAGAAGAAGAAGAAAATTATGGAAGCCAAAAAATTGCAAAAAGAAAAGGGGTTCTGAAGAGAGAGGATATGGTTTGGTATTTATAGTACAAAAATAAGGAAAGATTTCTAGCTACCCATCTATTGCAACGTGACCAGCGTGACTCATGACATAGCTTTTATTTAGCATCTTGATTTCTTTCTTCTTCTTGTCTCAAGTCCTCCTCTTCACATCACTTTTCTTTAATCCTTCTAGTCTTCAAAGCTCAAAATAAGGTCTTCAAATCTTCAAATACAGTCTTCAAAGTCTTCCGACAGTTGCCTTATCACACAAAATCCCATTGAAAAGTAATAAAAGCGTAAAGCTGCTCTTAACTTATCTTAGATAATTTCAAGGAAAAATGCCACATTTAGAGCACAAAAGTGTACAAAAGTGAATCCAAAATGTCTCCAAAATAACCGTAAAAAATGGACACATCAGTTGTTATCATGTTGTTTTGGATTGTTGGATTTTGCTTTTTTTTAGTTCAAAGGTCGCTTCAAAATATCTAGTGGTTTAAAAGAATATTCATTACTTGATATTGGGGTATTTTCTTCAATGATGTTGGTAAGAGTTAGTTTCTTAGAATTTCTATTTTTATAGTTTTAAATGCTTGTCCATTCTTCTATAAAAAAACATACTCTCAGTACTATGAAAAGGGGAAGAATAATGTTGCTTTTATATTCTTCTTCATATGTTGCTTCTTGGTCGGTTTTCTATGTCCCTATTCTTGTTTTGCGAACATTTATCTTTCTTTATCTTCCCGCGAATTTTAAATATGTACTGAAGCTTGCGTGGTTTCTGATGGTTCACTTTTTACTCTTGTTTCCGCTTAGGAAATGTTAGTATTTGGAGTGATACTCATTAATTTCTTAAAGGATTTTTTTTCAAGGTTATTCAATCATTTATACAATATAAATTCAATAGAATGTGCATTTCCAATTTTTTTTATAAAACATGATCAAACTGTCAATTATGGATTCTCTAGCCAGAATTTTAAAACATTAGGGTCTATAGGTGGATTTATGGGTTTGTATACTTACTCAAAATTATTCAAAGAAATTTTTCAGGAGAAGGCACAATATCTTTTGATTAAATATTTATCAAAGGCAGAGCTTGAGAAGTCGCTTAGAACTGCCATCTGTGAATTAATAGAAAAGTTTTAATCACCCATATATCCACTAGTGATACAAATAGAGAAATATTTTTAGAGAAAAATATTTATTAATTTGAAGAATCAGGAAGTTGGTTGTGAAAATTCAAAAAGAAATTTGTGTGAGATACACATCATTATATGGATTTATTAAATTATCATATTTCATCGGTGATTTAAGGTTGCACTAAATTTGACTGCAACGGTGGATTTAATTATATTAAAGAAAAATATTCATTGATTAGATGAAGCTAAAACTAGTTTTGAAAAATCGAAATGGATTCGGAGAGATATGCATCAAGGTAGGGATTTATTAAATTACCGTATTAAATTAACGGTCTAAGGTCGCACTAAACTTGACAAAACACATAGAGATAAGTTCTTAAAGAAGTTTTTTTGTTGATTAGGATAAGTAGGAAGTTAGTTGGGAAAATTAAAAAAGGGCCTAGGCACTTCACTCTCCATGGTAGAAAAAACCATACAATTCCGGATATTGTTCATAAATGTTTAGAATCTTAGAGAATGAAGCAACCAAAATTTGATAATCAAACAAATGAATTGCAACCAACTTCTAAATGCACGCCTACCTCTGCTTGTGAAGAACTTAGTCTTCCTCTGATTGTAAATAATTATACATCATTATACGGAATTATGAAGTTTTCGTACTAAAGTAGTGGTTTAAGATCAAACTGAACATGACTTGACAAATCATCGTGCATCACCGGGTTTCTAGCTTTTACGCCTTGGGTTGCCTCTTCATATTTTGGTCTTCTCGCACTAAACTCAAACACCTCCTCCTCAAACAGTTTTTGCTTTACTAGCACCGGGCTTTGTACTTCTCTCTCCACGGCTACAAAGTCCACACAATTATGGATAGTGTTAAAAAATATTTACAATATTGGAAAATGCAGCCACCAAAATTTGATAATCAAAGAAATGAATTACAACCAACCTCTAAATGCACGCATCTGATTGTGAAGAACTAGCACCTCCTCTGATTCTGAAGAATTTTGCATCATCATGTGGAAGTATAAAGTTATCGTAATTAATTTGCAGTTTAAGATGACATTGAACATGACTTGACTAATCGAGATAAAAGTTTTACATAAAAATATTCATTTATTTGAAGAAGTCGGGAGCTAGTTAAGAAAATTGAAAATGGATTTGTTCGAGGTAAGCATCATGCGAGATTTGTTCGACACTAGCGTAGCATGAATCAGTTTTGATCTGGTCCAATCAGATTTTTGACCAATGAACCGCCATAGCAAGAAGTTAGAACCAAGTTTTAGAAAAGATAAGGTAATACGAAAATGATGTCGTAATCATCATGGACAGAGAACATTTTTTTTTGTTTATAGTTGTAGCTAAAAATTTTTTTTGCAGTTCTATCATGTTGTTTTGGATTGTTGGATTTCGCTATTTTTTTAGTTTAAAGGTCTGGTCAAAAGATCTAATGGTTTAAAATAATATTCATTTATTGATTTTGGGATGTTTTTTACTTAAATAATGTTGGTAAGGGTTAGATTCTTTGAAATTTTGTTTTAATAATTTTATTTGCTGGTCAACTCTTCTTTTAAAAAAATACTCTTAGTACTATGAAAAAGGGGAAATAATGTTGCTTTTTATGCTTCATTAAATAGTAGTTTTTTACACCTCAGTAAGCATTCCAAGTTGATGATTTTACAAATATTTTTAGCTGATACTGATTCACTTTAACTTTTGTGGTCAAGTTGATCGGTTTTCTGTGTTCATATTCTTCTTTTGTGAACTTTTATATTTCTTTATCATCCCAAAATTTTAAATATATACTGAAACTAGCGTGGTCTCAAATGGTTCACTTCTTTATTCTTGTTTCCGCTCAGGAAATGTTAGTATTTGGAATCATACTCATTAATTTCTTAAAGGATTTTTTTCTTGGTTATTCAATAATCTATACCATATATAACTTCAATAGAATGTACATTTAAAAAAAATGATTCGAATCAGTTTAGAACCAGGTTTTAAAAAAGATAAGGTAAAACAAAAATTATGTTATCATTGTGGATAGTATCAATTTTTCATTTGTAGTTTCGTTTGCACTTGTCATCATGTTGTTTTTAGTTGTTGGAATTTTGTATTTTGTTTTAGTTTAAAGGTCACGTCAAAAGATCTAGTGGTTTAAAATAATATTCATTTCTTGATTTTGGGGTGTTTTTTACTTTAATGATGTTGGTAAGGGTTAGATTCTTAGAAATTTTGTTTTAATAGTTTTATATGCTGGTCCACTCTTATTTAAAAAAACATACTCTCAGTACTATGAAAAAGGGAAATAATGTTGTTTTATATGCTTCTTCGCATGTTTCTTTAAATAGTAGTGTTTTACTCCTTAGTATGCTTTCCAAGTTCATGATTTCACAAATATTTTTAGATGAAACAGATTCAGTTTAACTTTCGTGGTCAAGTTGATCGGTTTTCTATGTTTATATTCGTCTTTTTTGAACTTTTATATTTATTTATCATCCCGCAAATTTTATATATATACTGAAGCTAGCATGGTCTCGGATGGTTCACTTTTTTATTCTTGTTTCCGTTCAGGAAATGTTAGTATTTTAAATGATACTCATTAATTTCTTAAAGGATTTTTTCTAGGTTATTCAATAATCCATATCACATATAACTTCAATAGAATATGCATTTCAAAAAATCTGATTCGAATCGGTTTAGAACTAGGCTTTAAAAAAGATAAGGTAAAACGAAAATGATGTCGTCATCATCATGGTCAGTGTACAATTTTTTTTGTTTGTAGTTGTCACCAATTTGTCGTTTGCACTTGTCATCATGTTGTTTTGGATTGTTGAAATTTGCTATTTTATTTTATTTTAAAGGCCACGTCAAAGATCTAGTGGTTTAAAATAATATTCATTTCTTTATTTTAAATATTTTTTACTTCAATGATGTTTGTAAAGGTTAAAATAATTATTAGAAAGTTTTTTTAATAGTTTAATATGATGGTCCATTCTTCTTTAAAATAGCATACTCTCATTACTAAGAAAAAAGAAATAATAATGGTTCTTTATATGCTTCTTGATATGGTTCATTAAATAGTAGTGTTTTACTCCTTAGTAAGCATTCCAAGTTTATGATTTTTCAAAGATTTTTAGCTGAAACTGATTCACTTTAACTTTTGTAGTCAAGTTGATCGGTTTTCTTTGTTCATATTCTTCTTTTGGGAACTTTTATATTTCTTTATCTTCCCGGAAATTTAATTATATACTGAAGCTAGCGTTGGTGTCTGATAGTTCACTTTTTTATTCTTGTTACCGCTCAGAAAATGTTAGTACATGGACTGATACTCATTAATTTCTTAAAGCATTTTTTTCTTGGTTATTCAATAATATAAACCATATATTACTTCAATAAAATGTCCATTTCCAAAAAAATTATAAAACATGATGAAACTGGAAATTATGGATTCTCTAGCAAGAATTTTAAAATATTAGGGTCAATAGGTGGATTTATGGGTTTGTATACTTACTCAAAAAAAATCAATTTTTTTGGGAGAAGCCACAACACCCTTTGCTTAAATAATGATCGAAGGTGGAGCTTGAGAAGTCGCTTCGAACTGCCATCTTTGACTTGATGGAACTGCCTTTAATCACCCATATCCCCACTACTGATACAAACGGTGAATTGTTTTTTTAGAGAAAAACATTTATTAATTAGAAGAAGCAGGAAGCCAATTGTGAAAATTTAAAAAGGGATTTGTGTGAGATACATATCATAATAGGGATTTATTATTATCATATTTTCTCAGTGATTTAAGGTTGCACTAAACTTGACCAAACTGGTAAATATAAATTTTTTAAAGAAAAATATTCATTGATTAGATGAATCTAAAACAAGTTTCTGAAATTCAAAATGGATACGGAGAGATATGCATCAAGTTAGGGATTTATGAAATTGCCATATAGAATCAACAATCTAACGTCGCACTAAACTTGACCATACTCATGGAGATAATTACTTAAAGAATTTATTTTTTTATTTGGAGAATTAGGAAGTTACTTGGAAAAATTTAAGAAGGGTCTTGGCACTTATCTCTCCACAGCTGCAAAAACCACACAATTCAGGATATTGATAAAAAATGTTAAGAATTTTGGAGAATGAAACAACCAAAATGTGATAATCAAACAAATGAATTGCAACCAACTTCTAAATGTGTGCCTCTGATTGTGAAGAACTTGCTCCTCCTTTGATTGTGAAGAATTATACATCATTATATGGAATTATAAAGTTTTTTTCTTCTAAATTAGCGGTTTAAGATAACATTGAACATGACTTGACTAATCGTCGTGCCTCTTATTGTGAAGAAGTTGCTCCTCCTTTGATTGTGAATAATTATACATCATTATATGGAATTATAAAGTTTTTGTTCTAAATTAGTGGTTTAGGAGAAGTAGGAAGTTAGTGGGAAAATTCAAAAAGAGCCTAGGAACTTCATTCTCCACGGTTACAAAAACCATACAATTCCGGATATTGTTCAAAGATGTTTATAATCTTAGACAAAGAAGCAACCAAAATTGGATAATCAAACAAATGAATTTCAACCAACTTCTAAATGCATGCCTTTGATTGTGAAGAACTTGCTCCTCCTCTGATTGTAAATAATTATACATCATGATACGGAATTATGAAGTTTTCATACTAAAGTAGCGATTTCAGATCACACTGAACATGACTTGACTAATCGTCGTGCATCACCGGGTTTCTAGCTAATACGCGCTGGCTCGCCTCTTCATATTCTGGCCTTCTAGCACCAAACTCAAACACCTCCTCCTCAAACAATTTTTGCTTTATTGGCATCGGGCTTTGTACTTTTCTCTCCACAGCTACAAAGTCCACACAATTATGGACAATGTTAAAAAATGTTTACAATATTGGAAAATGCAGCCATCGAAATTTGATAATCAAAGAAATGAATTACAACCAACCTCTAAATGCACGCTTCTGATTGTGATGAACTGGCACCTCCTCTGATTCTGAAGAATTTTGCATCATTATGTGGAAGTATAAAGTTATCGTAATTAATTATCGGTTTAAAATTACATTGAACATGACTTGACTAATTGAGATAAATGTTTTACATAAAAATATTCATTTATTTGAAGAAGTTAGAAGCTTGTTAAGAAAATTCAAAATGAATTTGTGCGAGGAAAACATCGTGCTAGATTTGTTTGACACTAGTGTAGCATGAATCAGTTTTGATCTGGTCCAATCATATTTTTGACCAATGAACTGCCATAGCAAGAAGTTAGAACCAAATTTTAAGAAAGATAAGGTAAAACAAAAATGATGTGATAATCATCATGGATAGAGAACACTTTTTTGTATGTAGTTGTAACTAATTTTTTGTTTGCAGTTCTCATCATGTGTTTTTGGATTGTTGGATTTTTCTTTTTTTTAGTTTAAAGGTCACGTCAAAATATCTAGTGGTTCAAAATAATATTCATTTATTGATTTTGGGGTGTTTTTTACTTAAAGGATGTTGGTAAGGGTTAGATTCTTAGAAATTTTGTCTTAATAATTTTATTTGCTGGTCCACTCTTCTTTAAAAAAAATACTCTTAGTACTTTGAAAAACGGAAAATAATGTTGCTTTATATTCTTATTTAAATAGTAGTATTTTACTCCTCAATAAGCATTCCAAGTTGATGATTTAAAAAAAAATTGGCTGAAACAGATTAACTTTAACTTCTATGGTCAAGTTGATCGGTTTTCTATGTTCATATTCTTCTTTTGTGACCTTTTATATTTCTTTATCATTCCAAAATTTTAAGTATATACTGAACTTAGCGTGGTCTCTGATGGTTCACTTTTTTATTCTTGTTTCCGCTCAAGAAATGTTAGTATTTGGAATGATACTCATTAATTTTTGAAAGGATTTATTTCTTGGTTATTCAATAATCAATGCCATATATAACTTCAATAGAATTTGAATTTCAAAAAAATGATTGGAAGAACTAGGTTTTAAAAAAGATAAGGTAAAACGAAAATTATGTCATTATCATCATGGATAGTGTACAATTTTTCGTTTGTAGTTTCGTTTGCAGTTGTCATCATGTTGTTTTGGAATGTTGGAATTTTCAATTTTGTTTTAATTTAAAGGTCACGTCAAAAGATCTAGTGGCTTAAAATAATATTCATTTCTTGATTTTGGGGTGTTTTTTACTTTAATGATGTTCGTAAGGGTTAGATTCTTAGAATTTTTGTTTTAATAGTTTTATATGCTGGTCCACTCTTCTTTTAAAAAAACATACTCTCAGTACTATGAAAGAGGAAAATAATGTTTTTTATATGCTTCTTCATATGTTTATTTAAATTGTAGTGTTTTACTCCTCAGTAAGCATTCCAAGTTGATGATTTTACAAAGGTTTTTAGTTGTAACTGATTTAATTTAACTTTTGTGGCCAAGTTGATCATTTTTCTATGTTCATATTCTATTTTGTGAACTTTTATATTTCTTTATCATCCTATAAATTTTATGTATACTGATACTAGCATGGTCTCTGATGGTTCACTTTTTCATTCTTGTTTCCGTTCAGGAAATGTTAGTATTTTGAATGATACTCATTAATTTCTTAAACAATTTTTTTCTAGTTTACTCGATAATCCATAACATATATAACTACAATAGAATATGCATTTCAAAAACACTAATTCGAATAAGTTTAGAACCAGGTTTTAAAAAAGATAAGGTAAAACGAAAATGATGTCGTTATCATCATGGTCAGTGTACATTTTTCGTTCGTAGTTGTCACCAATTTTTCGTTTGCACTTGTCATCATGTTGTTTTGGATTGTTGGAATTTTCTATTTTAATTTAGTTTAAAGATCACGTCAAAGATCTATTGGTTTAAAATAATATTCATTTCTTGATTTTGGGGTATTTTTTACTTCAATGATGTTGGTTAGGGTTAAAATAATTATTAGAAGGTTTGTTTTAATAGTTTAATATGATGGTTCACTCTTCTTTAAAATAGCATACTCTCAGTACTAAGAAAAGGAAAAAATAATGGTTCTGTATATGCTTCTTCATATGGTTCATTAAATAACAATGTTTTACTCCTCAGTAAGCATTCCAAGTTGATAGCATTCCAAGTTGATGATTTTTCAAAGATTTTTAGCTGAAACTGGTTCACTTTAACTTTTGTAGTCAACTTAATTGATTTTCTTTGTTCATATTCTTCTTTTCTGAACTTTTATATTTCCTTATCTTCCCGGAAATTTAATTATATACCAAAGCTAGTGTTCGTGTCTGATAGTTCACTTTTTTATATTTGTTACGGCTCAGGAAATGTTAGTACATGGACTGATACTCATTAATTTATTAAAGCATTTTTGTAGGTTATTCAATAATCTATACCATATATTACTTCAATAAAATGTCCATTTCCAAAAAAATTTATAAAACATAATGAAACTGGCAATTATGAATTCTCTAGCAAGAATTTTAAAACAACAGGGTCAATAGGTGGATTTATGGGTTTGTATACTTACTCAAAAAAATTTAAAAAAAATTGGGAGAAGGCACAACATCCTTTGCTTAGATAATTATTGAAGGCAGAGCTTGAGAAGTCGCTTCGAACTGCCATCTATAATTTGATAGAACTGTCTTTAATCACCCATATCCCCACTACAGATTCAAAAGGAAAAAAAGTTTTTAGAGAAAAACATTTATTAATTTGAAGAAGTGGGAAGCTAGTTGTGAAAATTTTAAAAGTGATTTGTGTGACACATCATAATATGGATATATTAGATAGTCATATTTTCTCAGCGATTTAAGGTTCCACTAAACTTGACCAAACTGGTAGATTTAATTTTTTTAAAGAAAAATATTCATTGATTAGATGAATCTTAAACCAAGTTGTTGAAATTCAAAATGGATACGGAGAGATATGCATCAAGTTAGGGATTTATGAAATTGCCATATAGAAACAACGATCTAATGCGCACTAAACTTGACCATACACATGGATATAATTCCTTACAGAAAAATATTTTTTTATTAGGAGAAGTAGGAAATTTAAATGACGTATATTTATTTTATTTTAGTTTAAAGGTAACATCAAAAGATCTAGTGGTTTAAAATAATATTCATTTCTTGATTTTGGGTTTTTTTACTTTAATAATGTTGGCAAGTGTTAGATTATTTCAAATTTTGTTTTAATAGTTTTATATGCTGGTCACTCTTCCTTAAAAAAAACATACTCTCATTACTATAAAAAATGGAAGAATAATGTTGCTTTATATGCTTCTTCATATTTTTCTTTATATATTAGTGTTTTATTGCTCTGTAAGCTTTCCAAGTTGATGATTTTACAAATATTTTTAATTGAAACTGATTCACTTTAACTTCTGTAGTAATGTTGATTGATTTTCTATATTATTATTCTTCTTCTGTGAACTTTTATATTTATTTATCTTCCCACAAATTTTAAATATATAATGAAGCTAGCGTGGTTTCTGATGCTTCACTCTTTTATTCTTGTTTCCGCTCAGGAAATGTTAGTATATGGGCTGATACTCATAATATCTTAAAGGATTTTTTTCTAGGTTATTAAATATTTATACCATATATAACTTCAATAAAATGTGCATTTAAATTTTTTTCATAAAACAGGATGAAAGTAGAAATTATGGATTCTCTAGCGAGAATTTTAAAACATAAGGATCAATAGGTGGATATATGGGTATGTATACGTACCCAAAATTATTCAAAGAAGGTTTTTAGGAGATGGCACAACATGTTTTGATTAAATAATGATCAAAGGTGGAGCTTGAGAAGTTGCTTCGAACTGTAATCTGGTATTTGATAGAACGGCCTTTCATTATCCATATCTCCACTAGTGATACGAATGAAGAAAAAGTTTTTAGATAAAAACATTTATTAATTAGAAGAAGTGGGAAGCTAGTTATTAAAATTCATTAAATAATTTGTGTGAGATACACATCATTATATGGATTTGTTAAATTATCATATTTTATCGGTGATTTAAGGTTGCACTAAACTTGACCGCACTAGTAGATTTTAATTTTTATAAAGAAAATATTCATTGATTATATGAAGATAAAACCTAATTTTTAATATTCAAAATGGATTCGGAGAGATATGCATCAAGTTAGGGATTTATGAAATTACCATATTGAATCAACAGTATAACGTCGCACTAAATTTGACCATACACAGGGAGATAGTTTCTTAAAGAAAAATATTTATTGATTAGGAGAAGTAGGAAGTTAGTTGGGAAAATTCAAAAAGTTCCTTGTCACATCACTCTCCACATCTGCAAAAACCACACAATTCAAGATATTGTTTAGAAATGTTTAGAATCTTAGAGAATGAAGTAACCAAAATGTGATAATCAAACAAATAATTGCAACAAATTTCTAAATGTGCGACTCTGATTGTTTGAAGAACTTGCTTCTCCTTTGATTGTAAGGAATTATACATCATTATATGAAATTATAATGTTTTTGTACTTAATTAGCTTTTTAAGTTCACACTGAACAAAACTTGACTAATCGTCGTGCATCACCAGGTTTCTCGCTTATACATGTTGGCTTGCCTCTGCATATTCTTATCTTCTAGCACAGAACTTAAACACCTCCTCCTCAATTTTTTTTTCATATTCCAGCGTCGATCTTTGACCTTCACTCTCTACAGCTATAAAAACCACATAATTTTGGACAGTGTTCAGAAATGTTTACAATATGGAAGAATGAAGCAACCAAAATGTGATAATTAAATAAATGAATTGCAACCAACCTCTAAACTGACGGCTCTGATTGTGAAGAACTGTCACCTCACCTGATTGTGAAAATTTTGAATCATTATATTGAATTATAAAGCTATCCTAATTAATTAGCTGTTTAAGATAACACTCAACATGATTTGACTAATCGAGATATAAGTTAATTCAAAATGGAAGTCGGAAGCTAGTTTAGAAAATATTAATTTATTTGAAGAAGTCGGAAGCTAGTTTAGAAAATTCAAAATGCATTTGTGCGAGGTAAGCATCGTATGAGATTCGTGCCCCACTAGTATCGCACGAATCAGTTTCGATCTTGTCCAATAAGATTTTGGACCAATACACCACCATGGCAAGAATTTAGAACCAAGTTTTAAAAAATATAAGGTATAACGAAAAAGATGTCTTTATCATCATGGGCAGTGTAAAATTTTTGTTTGTAGTTGTCACCAAATTTTCGTTTGCAGTTGTCACCATATTGTTTTGGATTATTTGAATTTGTATTTTATTTTAGTTTAAAAGTCATGTCAAAAGATCCAGTGGTTTAAAATAATATTCATTTCTTGATTTTGGGATTTTTTTACTTTAATGATGTTGGTAAGGGTTAGAGTCTTACAAACTGTTTCATGGTTTCTTAATCTTGCGGGTTAATTAAATTTAAATAACCTTTGTAAGATAATCCTATGGGCTAGTTAGTGTTCAAAGAAACCTTATGATCTAAACCTGCGGGCTATTTAGAGAGCAAGTCGGAATTCAGTGTACCATGTGGGCTAGACGCTTGAATTTCATGCATGTGTGCTAGGTTTTATGTGAATCCCTAGTATATACAAAGGTTCAATATTCCTCAATCCAGAGTCTTCGCAAGGAGATTCATATTAGTTGGTAATAGAGCAAACCAAAATATCCTTGTGGCCGAAAATCTTCAGGGGTTTTGAGTTTCTGCTTGAATTTATTTTCAAATTTTTGTATTAAATTTATAAACTCTTCCGTGTCTTATTTTAACTATTTTTTTATCTTCTTAGCAGGAAGGTTGAATCTAGAGTCAAAGGACGTCGAAGGGTCCAAGAGTTTGAATATTTCGGTATTACTATCTGTCTTCACCTTCATCAATCGAGTCAGGAGGACGTCGAAGGGTACGAGCATTAACAAGTATTATCCACCTTCATCTCCCCCGTCAGTTTTGTAGTTTTATTTAGCTTATACAGATTACGTGCTTGCGATATTTTTCATCCACTCTTCCAAAGAATTATTGCATGCTCGTAATCCTATTTGTTTTCTTTATTGTCTTTGATTCCATAATATTGAATTGATCTTTGATTCTTGATTAAAACTTATTCGAAAATAATATATAGCCTTTTGTGTGATGGAGATCAGGGTACGACTACCACCATAAATGAAGACATTCCACGTCTTGATCAAACATTCAAGCGTTATGTTCGTGATCCTCAAAATTACATGGGTAGACCTATGACAAGGTCTAGAAGGAAGCTTAGAGATGCTGCATTGAATGGTTTTATTGATCGCCTTTATGATGAAGAACTTAAGAAGAAGTCAGCAACTACTTGGATTACTTATTCAAGTTTGTCGATGAACTGAAGACATTATGAAGAACACTATACTCTTTTTCCCATTGGGTTTTTTTAATGAGGTAGTGTGATCATTGTAATATTAATTTCATTTTGGGTTTTTAGACTGCTAGTTTCGGCCATGGGCCTTTTGGAACTGTTCGAATTTTCTGACAGTCCATTAGGGTTTACCTTATTCAGTTTTATTCTGATTAGAATTAGATTTGGAAAGATTAGATA
>JAULKM010121753.1:0-20871 GCA_032355605.1 Rubia tinctorum | reverse complement strand
GACTGCAACAGATAGAAACAGACGAACCGAACTCATCTTGGCAACATGAGCAAATGTCTCAGTATAATCAATACCTTCTTTCTGGAGATTGCCAAGAACCACTAGACAAGTCATGTGACGCTCAATGGAACCATCAGATTTAAACTTGGTTTGGTACACCCATTTGCAACCAATGGCAGTCTTATGAAGAGGTAGTGAAGACAAGGTCCAAGTCTGGTTGCGCCCAAGTGCATTAAGCTCATCTGCCACGACATCACGCCAATGAGCATACTGGGAAGCCTCATAGTAAGTAGTGGGATCTGCTCTAGAAGTCACTGCACCCAAAAATCTAGAATGCGTACTAGAAAATTTATTACAATTTACAAAATCAGTCAAAGGATAGAGAACACCTGAGAAATGTGATGTCGCGGGTGTGGTCATAGAAATGGGGGGTTATGAATATCAGCAACGGAGCAGACATAGTCGTTCAGATAAGTAGGAGGTAGACGAGGACGATCACTCTATCTGACAGTAGGTAGCTCGGCAAAAGTAGATGACGCCGGAAGCTGAACCGACGAAGAAGGAGGCCGAGGCGGAGTAGAAGGAGGAGAGACCAATGCCGGCAGCGGCTGGAAGTCGGCAATCGGCAGCGCGTGGAGCTCGGCGACTGACGGTGCGTGAACATTTGCTGCGGGTGGCGGGTCACGCACGGTCACATCGATCGGTGCACGTGATACGTCAGCTGTCATCGGGGCCACCGACGGTGAGGTGGCCAGCGTCGGGTTGTTCTCCGGTATGGCACTGAACGGAAACTAGTTTTCATAAAAATCAGCATCCCGACTGTTGAAGTAAGTACGGGTTTCCAAGTCAAAAGGACGATATCCTTTCTTTCCGGCAAAATACCCAAGAAACAAACATCTGCGACTTTGCGGAGCAAACTTGTCTCGGAATCTGGGAATGTATGAGGCAAAGCACAAACAATCGAAGACTCTCAAAGTTTTGTAATTTGGAGGGCGTCCATGAAGTAACTCAAAAGGTGTGTGCCCATCGAGTTGCTTGGTGGGTGTCCGATTGATCAAATAAGAAGCAGTAAGAACACATTCCCCCCAGAACATTATAGGCAGATTGGCTTGAAAGCATAAAGCACGAGCCACATTAAGTAAATGACGATGGTTGCGCTCAACCCGACCATTCTTCTGTGATGTATCAACCATAGATGTCTCAAAAATGATCCCAGACTCGGCAAAATATGATCTCAAAGGTAGAAATTTTGTACCATTATCAGCCCAGACACGCTTAATCACACGTCCAAACTGATTCTTGATCAAAGCAGAAAATTCACTAAATCTAGATGCTACATCAGACTTAGCAGCTAATAAATAAATCCAAACAGAGCTGGAGTAATCATCAACTATAGTTTAAAAATGAAATGCACCACTAGAATATGGAGTTTTATAAGGACCTCAAACATCACAATGTATTAATTCAAATAAATAGGTAGCATTTGAATTACTTAAAGGAAAACTATGTCTAGTCTGTTTCGCTCTATGACAGACAGAGCAAGTAACATAACCTTTATTTGTGCTAAAATCAATAGTAGAAGTAGAAAACAACACCGTAGAGGATAGATGCCCAAAATGCTAATGCTATAAATCAGAAGAAGTAACTGAAGCAACTGTTGGTAAAGACTGTGAGAGACGAACATTCAGATCCAACAGACGAAGCCAATAACCCCCCCCCTTCTGTTCACCCAGACCAATCACATTCCTCTTACTGATTTTCTGTAAAATGCAATAATTTTCAGTAAACAAAGTTAGACATTTTAATGCATATAACAATTTAGAACATGATAATAAATAGCAATGCAGAGAGGGTATGTAGAGTACATGAGTAAGAGTAACATCCCCAAAATGAATGGAATCATATTGATTTGCAGACGACACAAAACCATCAAGAAACACAACATGTACAGAATGCACAGTAGTAGTAATATCAACAAGAGAACCCTTATCACTGGTCATATGATAAGAGGCTCCCGTATCAAGTATCTATGATAAATTATACTTAACTGAACCATGGTCAGACATAGTATTAAACTAATTAAATAAATGTAAGGTCGTACTTCATTGGTCGTCACACATAGTAGGACCAAAGTCAGAACGGGTAAGTACGGTCCAGGAAGCTGCGCCAGCGTCGACAAAAGGCAGTGGCACCGGTCGGACACCCGCGGCTGGTCTGCCGTGAACGGCGGCTGCAGGTGGCTGGGTCAGCACCAGCTTCTTGATCTTGGGGTTCAATTATCTGAACCAATCTGGTACTCCATTGAGCTTGAAACAAGTATCTTTATCATGGCCCTTACGATGACAATGCGAACATACCAGATTCTTGCAATTAGCTGAATTGAGAGCAGCTGGCGAAGAACCTAAGGTGGTGGACGTCGTGTAGCATACGTCATTGAGTAAGATGAAGGCTCGCGAGAATGAACAACGGCTCTGTGATTCTCCTCTTGGGTGACAAGAGTGTATATACGCATGACTGGTTGAAGTGGATCGGTGGTCATGATGTTGGATCGTAAGGTATGATAGCCTTCATCAAGACCCATGAGAAACTGGTAGATCATATCTTTCTCACGTTCTAGGAAGGCGTCGACAACATGGTTGCAAGTACACAGAGGTTTACAAGCTTCACAGGTGCAAACTAAAGGAGGCCGTAATGTGTTGTAATCACCAAATAGCTTCTTCATTTTGCCAAAATAAATGGCAACAGTCTGACCATTCTGCCGACAGTTCTGAATATCTTCACGCATCTACAAAAATTTTGGACCATTATCAAGGGTAAAATGTGCCTTTAAATCATCCCACAGTTCCTTCACTGTAGGATAGTAACTAGTAGAAGAATGCAATGGTGGATCTAAGGTATGCAAAACCCAACACACCATGGTAGCATTAATTCTAGGCCATTCAACTGCATCAGATGATTGTCTGGAGGTTTAGTAATGGTTCCATCAATGAAACCATTCTTCTTCTTAGCAAGCATAGTACTGTAGATAGCATTATACCATTACAGGTAATTCTCCTATCATTTAAGTATGACGAGACAGATTGACAAACCTGTGCCATCGAAAGTACTGAGGAAATAAGGGTCGTGCATGGAACGACCAGTAAAAACAGAACCCCCAGTGCCAGATTGCAATTGTTTGAGTAAAGTTGTGATAACATCGGTGACATTGAGGTTTTGTAATTATAAGCCACGGTTTCAGCAGCAATGCGGTCTTGTTCAACAGCATCAGAACCAGAACCAGAAGCAGACATTGTTGCGGATCAACGGTGGTCAGCATATCAGCGGTATGGACGATGTGGCAGTGCGTGAGCTTCACGTCGGCTGCGTGTGGCTTACACGCGTGAACGAACAATGGGTAGCGAACAACCGAAAGCGGAAGATCGGCAGCAGTGGCGAACGGCAGCAGACGTGCGACAATGGCGGATCAGAGGCGGCGCGTAGAATAACATGCAGCTGAGATCGTCGGCTACTGCAGAGGCGGAATGGTAGAAACAGAGCGGCGACAGCTACGGCTGGTGAGCAGTGGTGGCGGACAACGATCAGCAACAGGCAGTGAACTTCGCTCGGCGGAGACGGCGGTGCGTGAGGCAATGTGCGGACGGCGGATCAGCGGCGGAAGCTCGGAAAGCAGCGGAAAATTTTCTTTAGATTTTTAGGATTTTAGACTCTGATACCAAGAAGAATATATATGGGGTAATAATTGTGTGTTTTTGTATTAATGATATGGGGTACATTATATACTTGTACAAAAGACCTATACCAGACTAGAAAAGAAATTCTAATTTAATTACAATTACAAGTAATATTACTATTCCTTAATAATGTCCCATTTGGGTCAAGTGGACTGGGTCAAAACATGTATGGTCTGATTTTGACCCAAATCGACCCGTTTGTACCCATTTGCAATTTGCTTCATTACCTAGAAAAAAAATATTATAAAAAAAATATTTAAAAAATTAATTTAATTCAACATATCCACCATTAAAAATAATTTTGCAAAACTACTATTAATTATAAATAATATATTGATTAAAATCTGAAATATATATTCATAATTATACAAACAAATTTTAGTAAAATTATTCCGTATTCTAACGAATGAAAATAATTATATTTTTTATTTATTAAATGAATAATTTATAATTAAATATGATATAATATTTAAATGTTAATATGCTCGCTCTGTTTTTTATTTATGGCACTATAAGTTTAGTTGCTTAGATTTAGGTGAAAAAAATGAATTGATAAAATTGAATGTAGAAAGTAAAAAGTAGAGTGAGTAGATGAAATTGAAGGAATCTTGCCAAAAAGGGAAAGAGTGTCAAATAAAATAAAACATTCATTTATAGTAAGTATGCCATAAATAAATTGTTCATTTTTAAAAATTATAAAAAAACTATAAAAAACAATTTATGTATTTTATTATATAAATTATAAAAAATTACTATGACTTGGATCGATATGGGTCGATTTTGTAACCCGGTCCAACCCTACCCGACCCATTCCAAACTATGAGAATTTTAACCCGAGCCGACCCAACCCGTTTGATTCTAAAATTTGCGTCATTTTGGACCGGGACAGCTCACCCGCACTGGGTCAGGGTGACCAGGTACATGCAGATCAACTCAACCCATCCATATTTATACCATATGAATTTATCTTTCGAGCATGAGTGAAAGTGACAAAATAAATCGATGACTTTTGGTTTTTCTCTAGTATTTCACTTTGTATCTTTAATTGTGTGGTTGTATCTTACCGTACAACCTTTTAACCGTAAAGTACAAGGGTTGACACACTGGTCAAAATATGTTGGTTGAGTGGTTCTCAACTTCTGGATCTAGAATATTCTGACTGGCGGGTTGAGTGGGGTTCGGTCCAATCCACAAGTGACCCAACTTGTATATAACCAGTCAATGAATGGAGTAGGTTATGTCATAACCTTTTTTCATTTATCCACATCAGAGTCAAAACCGACTTGTCTGTCCATTTGCCACCCCTACAACAATTCATAGAATAATCAAAATAATCAAAATTTATAACTTCTTCTTACTAATTAGTCACATTCTTGGCTATTTATAACTACAAGAATACAGTTACATAGCATATTTCTAACTTATTGTTTATTATACTCAAACATAAATTTTTAGAATTGTAAGTGAATACATTAATTGACTTACAATTTAATATCATTAAATTTAATTGTATATGTCTAACAACACTCAAATCGACTTTAACACTCTAATACCCAACTCAAAACGCCTTTGAATCCACACCTAACTTGAAACAACTATATACACGTGAATCGTAAGTTTTTCACAGTTGTAGAAAATACATCTGTCCAGGATCCCTTGTGCCTTCTTTTCCTTTTCCGTTACTTCTACTCCTTACCTTTTATGACATCAGTGTAGGCCAAATCCACAGTAATTGTATTTTAGCCAACGTAGGGTTTTCTGAAATTGTGTGACAAGGTAGGAATCCAAGCCTCTCTCTCTCTCTCGGTCCTTCTACATACACCAGCCCATCCATAAGAGCGATGATATCTTCACCTTATACTCTAGGAAGTTAGTGAAATTGGTCGTTACTTAAATTCCTTCTTCCACTAAAACTTGGAAGGATGAATTCCTTTCTTTATCCCGCCTGGAATGTCGGGACATATGGAGACAAAATGTATTCCCCTCCTGAAGCCATTGATTCCCTAAAAAGGTATATAGGTAGGTTTGGGGGTCAGAGTTTAGATGTGAGGTTGTTCAAGAGAGAGGGCAACAAATATGATTGGTCTTTAGAAGTTCAAGGTTTACTCATATTTTCTCAATCTGTTCTTGGAGCCGTAGCTAATAATTATATATCTTTTGTAGTGCCTATTTCTAGAATGAGTGGGGAGAATGTCGATCAAGCCAAAGGATGCTCGCCCCCGAAGTTGAATGGTGGTGCTCAAAATTCCTCTTCCTCAACTCCTAAGAAGATCTTGGCTACCAATTTGGGAACTTATATTGTGCTTCTTGAAAAACATTCTACAATCCCCCCAAGAAGAAGTTGAGAGAAGAGGTCTTCTTGTGACCCCTCCCACTGTATTCCTTAATAATGCAAGCATGTTCTACAACTCCTATCATTTTAAAGGTAAAGTGCAATTTTTTTTACGTTATTAATCTGTCTTGAGCCTATCCTCCCATGTAATTTGTTTTCTGGGAGGTGTCCAACCTTGGAATGTCTATCCTGTCTCACCTAGATTTTTTCTTGAATTCCGATGTTGAATATCTAGTAAGGATATCTGAGTAGGAGGTCAATAACAAGGCTAAGGTCCTTGAATCCAAGCTACTAATACAACTACTGAGGTGATTGCCTTAAAAGAAAAGTTGTTCGAGAATGAGAATACCCCAAAGGAGAAAGACAAGACTCTCGAGCTCAGTAAAATGGAGAGCACAAGGCTAAGAGATTCTCTTTGGCTTTCGCTCAAAAGGATCTCCTCCAAGCTTTTTGGAATCATGCCTTGAAGACAATGCCTTTCCAAGATTTTTTCCTCGACCACGATTATATAATCATTGAAGATTGCCAGAATGATGTTGTTGATGCCCTAGCTGGGAAACTCTCGGATTATTAGAGTAAGCTATTGAAGGAGTTCTATCATCCAAAGCAGAGAGCCCTAATAGACTTTAAATGGAACCAGGATGTTTAATATGGAGAGCTTCCACCTCCCTTGCTAGATCACGTTGAAACGTTGTCTAATACTCTTACTAGTACTGGAATGAAAGTCATCGCCTTTAATGAGGATAAGGATTGGTAGGAGAAGGTAGCTAATCCTAATATAGAGGACCAAAAGGTGCCGAATGTCGATGGTCAGGATTAGCAGAAGGAGGTGGAGGCTCGTACCAATGCTATAGGAGGCCATGAGAAGCCAAGTCAATCCGCGTGAGAAGCTGAAGGTGATGGAGGGACTGAGATCTCAATAAATGCCGATGGAGAGCTAATTGATTGTGATATGGTTAAGTAGTCAAATTTGAAATAACTTTTTAAACCCTTGTAATTTTTGAAGAATACGATGGAACCCCATAGTGTTTTTTTCTTTTTTCCACTGCATGTCCTTATACTTTTCCTGTGATTGTTTTAGTGTCTAACTCTCGCTATCCAACGTACCACCACCCCTTCTGAAAACCAATGTATTAGATAACTTTCTGGTGGTTAGAAGTGTAGTTTTTAGAGGAGCGGATATGTGATATAACTGTTGAGTATAAGGCACCGTCAATGCTTTCCAGGAGCTTCGATGGGAATTCGATAAAGAAAATAAGCACTAGAATGATCGCCAAAAATCCAAAGACAAAATTTCCAACTTATCTAATGATCAATTTTTAGCAGAAGATGGCCGATAATAATGTGCCAATAGATGAAAAATTAGATCTTTTATCTTCTTCAACTTCACGTCCTTATTAGTCATTGGATCTCATTGTTTCTACTGAAGAAAAGCAATTGGGAGGCTTCCGACAAAAAAAATGAGAAACTCGAAGTTAACTGTCACTAGTGGAGAACATTCTTATTAAAGGTGGTTCCTTCGGACCAGGTCATGTCTTTGATCCTCTGCGATCAAAGGTGGTTCCAGGAACTGCCTTTAAATGATTAGAGGCGGTTATCAATCACCTTTGCTCCTTTTCTGGAACCGTCTTTTATTAGTTCCAAGCTCAAAACTTTTAATCCAACGATCGGACTTTAGGAGCAGTTCCAAGTGTGGAACTGATTATGTGACCATCATGTAACGTTTATAGTTTCGATTGAGAAGTTGATTTTTGAGTTCCAAGTGTGGAAGTATTGGTCAAACAACAAAAGGTGAAATGTTGTTACAAACTCGAAACGTCATCTGAGCTTCAGGACGTGTTCCTCCATCGGGGATTAATTCTTGATATGCAGGGTTTATTTATGTAGGGAATGCATTTTCTGGGGATACAGTTTCGAGTCCGGAACATTTTCTCATCAGTATGTTCCAATAGAGGAACATGGATTCTAGACTATGGAAAAAGTTGAAATTTCGATTTCCTCAGTTGGAACTCCGATCGAACAAGACGGTAAAATCAGCCTATTTTACTGTAAACCAATTTTTTGAAAGCCTCGTAAAATAGATCCATATTGTACAAAATACAAGCGAAGATGACACTAAATATAAAAAATCTATAGACTACGCTAACAAAGCAACAATAGAAGTCATGAAAAATCTATTCCGCACAACAATATCATCAAATACTAGTCCCTCGTAATACCACATTTGGATTCCTAATTGAAGATGAGCGGGAATGCACAAGATACCTAGCTAAGAAATTTCTTGCACTGTTGATATTACCTTTTGAATACAGCTTGTCAACCTTTGGAAAAAATTGTGAAACAACCAATGTAGTAAAATAAGAATTAGTCCGACATGTTTCGTTGCTTAAATAAAATCTCTAAAGAATCATTTTAGTACTCACCTCGTTGATTTCAGGTAATCTTAACGAATGTGTAGGACACACTCTGTTGCGTATAGCATTACGTATTAGCCGCATTCCCATATATTTGCTTGTTTCTTGTACTAATAAGAAAAATTAAAATTAGTATCATATAATTACAATAACTGATGACTGAATAGAATTCTGCAACATGAATAGACAATCACACCTTGAATTTTGTTAGGTCCAAACCCTCATTACCATTATTCCCTGGACCTTTGATAGAGTCACCTAAAATTTTAATGAACGCATCGGACGATTGGTAGTGAAGATGATCCATACATTAAATGCGCTTGTTTTCGGGGACGTTAAATATTAATCTACAAAGGTCTATATAACATTGGAGTAAAAAAATTAATAGATTAGCTTAGGTTAAATGACATGAGTTTGTATCCATCACCTTTCAATGTATGTACAGAGACAAATAAAAAATAAATTATAATACTTACATTTTCCTCATTATCCAAGATTATTCTCCTATGAATTTCCCAACTATCTTACCCCTCTTCCTCATATTCTTCATCACCTATTGTATCGGAATGTCATACGAGTGTACTCGTTTGTTCTCCTCGATTCCTTTTTCATGACATTTAAGTATCTATGGACAATCAATATATTCCAGTTGCAAATTACTAGCTCACAATGAAGGGCATGACATTTAAAAAAAACATAAATGAATCACAATATTGCACACACAATGTACATATCTTCTTGAAGAACATTGAAAACAAAGAATGTGATTCATAATCTTATCACCTCAACACAGCAACACCAACACTTTAATATTTACCTTTTGAACAATAGATGAGGATTAGAGCTAGAAATAATCTAGGTAGATATTCTTCACCATGTAAAAATCCTTACCAAAATCCAAGCTCTACAGTGTTGATTCTTCAGAGAATATGTGATGTAGATGAAGAATTCTAGGGTTTCGCAAGGTTTTGCAATGGAAGTGAGAATTTGAGCAGAGAATTGTGAAATTTTTTTGGGAAAAGGTATGGGGAGGGTTTTTGGAGGTGAAAATGAGAGGGAACTTCTGTTGAAAAGGAATGGGTATTAATTACCCTTTTGAAAACCGCCTTTAATGTTCCATTTTTTAAATGCCCAAAATTAGTTTCGAGTTCGAAACTCTATCGGTGAAGAAATTCTAAATTAGGAACTACATATTTTCTTTGTTAATTTGAACATATTAGTTTCCGAGGTCGGAACCTAATCTCAGTATATAAAAAAATTGGGTCCGAATTTTCATAAACCGCAGCACCCAAATTCACCCCGACTCCACTATTTTAAAAACTCGTAACTTCAACTCAAGATTACCTTGTCTAACGAGAAAATGGCTCCTAGACAACGTGGTGGTAAAGAGGGCGGTGGGTGTGGGAATGCCTTTGGACGGAGTCATCGACCAACTCAACAAAGCACCGATAGTGCTTCAGAATGATTCTACAATGCAATTGTGGAATAGAGGTACATGGCTTTCAATCATAGGAAGTGTAGTAATCCTAAGGTTATCCATGCTTCTGATGATGTACCTCTAGGAATAGGCCATTTGGTTGATAAATTTAAGAGCTCGGGTTTCGAAAAATTACACCTATTAGATGAACCTATACATTATGATGAGGTGCTACAGTTTTACGCTAATTTAAGACAGGGTAGTAACAATAAGGAACAGACTATTGTAAACAGTGTGTGACTTTACCCATCACAAAGTATTCAATCAATGATGCCATAGGTTGTGAATATACCGACTCGACTACATTGAAGCCCGTCGATGAGGGTGGACCTGTTCAAATATTTCATCAACGGAATTGCCCCAAGATTACGGAGGTAACCCGTTGTGCTCGGTTTCGATGGCTAAGAAATATTTCAATAGGTCGGGATTGACACTAGGGCAGGTTGAGAGCTATGATGTGAGAGTATTTTCTGTTGAGAATAGGTTAATGTATGAGTGGATTTTTCAGAATCTCCTTCCATTGGTTGGCCATGCATACGACCCTACAATTGGAAATCTAATGATTTTATATTACGTGATGGATGGTGTCAAGCTTAACCTCGGATATAAAATTCAAATATATATGTTGAAGGCTGCAACGGGTAAAAACAAAGATCTTTCGTATGGTGGCTTGATCACGACATTGATCAAGAAGTAGAAGGTTTTTCCCTTTGATAAACCATTGCGCATAGAGTACTATGACGAGGCTTGGTTCAACCACAAACACTTGGTTTTGAACGATGATGGTGTATATGTCCAGCACACTGTTCCCAGGTCATCTGTTAGGGCAGCGAAGAGGAGTAGGGACGAGGCAATGTTGAGAGCATAGGCATCTTCATCTCGTGAGTAGACAAACCTTAATTCATTTACTAGTTATATTTTTTAACATTTTGTAACGCGTATTTCATATTTTTTTGTTGCATTTTTTAGGGAGGCAAGGTTCTTGGATGAGACCTTGAAAATGTACATGTCATGTCTGTGGGAGAAGTTAGTGATGCTAATGAGAAGTTAGTGACGCTAATGAAGAGTTAGCCACGACTGTAGCTAGGCACAACAAATTTATCAAATCCACCGGACTCCAGACCGTGCTTAGTGACGATGAGGGGATGCCAAATTTCAAACCCGTATATTCTAATAACGATGAGACCGAGGATGAAAATGCTAACGATAGATGTGTGGACCCAGAGAAGACCGACTCTGAGATTGAAGAGATGTTAAAATGATGGTTAGGAACATTGAAACAATATTTTGTGATGTAATGTTGAAATATTTATTCAACTTAAGTTTTGGATAGTTTGGGTACTTTTTTGGATTATAATGAATACTAAATTTGGTTATCATGTCTTTGACAAAATTTAATGTTTAATGAGGTGTTCAACAATTACATGATTGTCATGTGTAGGCATACTTATTTGATGGTACTTAATGGTTGTTTACTTTCAATAACCATACTTTAAGAAACAGTTCCAATAGAGGAACTATGCCATGTCTTTGGAAAACTGTTCCTAGAAGGTGTTCGAATTTGGAACCTGTTGTTTAGGTTTTTAATGATTGAGACAAAATTCAGTTGTTGCAAGCTCGGAATTGTTCCAAACTCTTATCTTTTTAGGACCTATCTCGTCAGCATGACTAATGGGTGTTTTGAAGATTTAATTTTAAAATATATGTTACGAGCTCGGAGCTGAATAAGAGGAAAGACATGCTAAGATGACAATTACAGTTACGAGTTCTAAACTAAGGTTACGACCTTTGAGATGCTTTCTGGACAAATTATGGTCTTCTTGATAAAAGAGTGTTTTTTTGTTTCTTTTTACTGAATACATGTTACGAGCTCAGAACTGAATATTAGGTATGTTTTGATAAGGCAAAATAAATTGTTCAGAGTCCAGAATTAAGCTTTCGAGCTCTAAGTTATTTTCAGGACCTAATTTGGTCTACTTGAAGAATGTTTAATTTTAAGTTCATATTTTTTTAATATTAGTTACGAGCTCATAACTTGATCTTATCCATATTTTGAAAGCATGAATATAGTTGTTAAGAGATCAGAACTATAGTTCCGATCTCTTTCACTTTTTCTGGACATAATATGATGTAAAAGACTGTTTGAATTCCCATCCTCATAAATTCCAAGAAATTTTCAAGAAAAAGTTCCGAACTCGGAACTGTAAATTGGGTTTTTATAATTAAATGTCTGATAATAGTTCCGAGGTTGGAACTATTAATCGGCCTTTCAAAAAATGTGAACGATTTGGTTCCGAGCTCGGAACCTATTTCCCTATATATAAAAAACCAGACCAAGATTCATTCTAACAAATCCTAAAGCCATTTCTAACTGTGGTACTTCATCCCTCACTCAAATTATAAATGACACACACGCGGGAAACATCTCATCATGTCATCTTCAAATCCAATCACATCGATTCGTCGTCGTCGGTCCAAATCCAGGAGAGGAAGCTAACCGAGGAATTTGGGCTATGAAGCGAGGTTTGTTTCTCTCGAAGCCGAAAAAAGGTTCAATTATTTAAGGGATGATGGAAATATATTGGATAGATATATAATAGATTTGAGTTTGTACAAGAGCATTGGGTTAGCCGACCCCGTTCAATATCTAGAAGATCAACATTTGCTTAAATTTCTTAGTTTGAATGAACCTGGTTACTTTGATGAGATTTGTAAATTTTATGCTAATTTGCATGAGGTAGAGGGTTCGGGTTGTTATTGGAATAGGATGAACGGGTATAATGTAGAGATTAGTCCTTGGATCAAGGAAAAGATTGAATGCCCCTACAAGAATCTACATGATGTGTACCCTTAAGTGGAGGATGGGCCTTTAGATAATGTTTATCATGGGGGGATGTCCGCTTAATGATGAATAACCTAGTATTAACCAAATTGTGTGTAGAGTGAAATAATTTAAACGCAATCCTCATGACCTAGGTAGACCGGAATCATTTGATCACAAGGAACTTGAAATTGACCAACGTATCTTGTATGAGTTGATAGCTCGATCAATAGTACCCACCTCGATCACATCACCGAGCTAAATTACTCGACTCTCGTGATGTTCTACCATGTGATGTAGGGGGCCAAAGTTAATCCCGACACCACAATTTTTAAGCACATGATGTGTGTAGCCACATCGAAATGAATAATCAAGAATCTGCCTTATGGCAACTTGATTACATTAGTATTGTGAGGTGTGACCAGGTTGGATTTTCATGGAGAGGAAAAGGCTTGTAAATATTTTGACAAGAAGTACTTTCATAAGAAAAGTGGATACTATATGAGAAAAAGTGTTGTCACCAAACGATTGATGCGGCTGAACCTCATAAGAGAGCACAGGTAGAAGAAGGTAAATTTACTATTTTAGAAATGAATCCTTGTTATTATTCCTATCTTTTACTAATTGTAATTTTTACAATCTAATTGCAGATGAGTTTGGGCCAAAATTTACCAAGAGCATGAAGAATTTCTATAAATTGATACGCGGTGAAGTTAGCCAACTAAGGGAGCGCATGTGGAAGTTAGAAAAGAAGCAACGTGCTTACAAGATATTCTTCAAAGAGTAAAAGATGCCCAGGCTGAAGTGATGCCCTTCAGTGTGACATGAGTTAGGCCTCTACTAGGAACTATGTGTACTTTTGGATCTCCTTACTAGACTACATGAATGATTATGACCGTAGTTGCATTAATCTAATTGGATGTTATTTGAGTGTTAGAAATTAATCTATTTGGATGTTGTACAATGGTTTCTTTTGCATATTTTTAGTTTCTCATAGTTTGCATAGCAATTAAATTATTCTATTTGCATGTTCTTATAGAGTAAGGAAGAAACAAGGGAAACAAGTAATGATAACCAAGTGTGCCGAGACAGATCAGAGCTCAGAACCCTTACCCATCAAATAGTCATCTTAGCAAAACACTGGAATCAAGCCCAACGAATCATGTCCCAGATTTCTTCTTCTTTGGTAATTTCTTCTTGACTTTCCTCCTTTTATTGGTCATCTTGCCTTGGGCATCAACCCATATCATCTCATCATGGTCCGACCTTCCGACATGCACACGCAAGCTCGCCTCATCTTTTTCAAGCATAAAATCGTCATCATTAGAACCAATGAAAGCATTTGGCCCAAAATTGATGAAATTTTCAAAATCATTTTCACCAACAAAAGCCCTCTTACCCTCAACAAAAATCTCCCAATTCGGGTCAACCGAGCCTTTCACATAGAAAACTTGATGAGCTTTGAATCGCTAATATAAATGGGTTATCTCTCTAGGCTAAATGGCTCTGATCAACTGAAGTGAATCTCAAGTCCTATGTTCTTTGACTAATGTTAACAACATCCACACATTCACACTTAAAAATGGGAACTCGCATGGTCACATAATCAAGCTCTCATATTTCTACTATGGTTCCAAAATAACATGTATGCACATAGGTTGGATTGTTGTTGTCTGAATTAGCAATATACGGTGCCTCCGAAACAAGAGAAACTCTACAGTTTTGGGAAACACCCCCATCATCCACTGCTTTCGTGGCAAACGTAAAACCATTGATGTCATACCCTCCACATGAAAGGACAGTACCAAGAGGTGTACGTGTTATCCACTTAACTGTTTCAGGGTGTCTACCCCTGGCCACGTGACCGTGAAGCCACGACGCAAATGTTCTAGTGTGCCGTTGGAGAACTTGAGCTTCATTGAATAAAGGAGGGGGCCCGTGTAACTCATTCATGTGAACCTCAATATATTGAACAATGTCATCATGATTCTGAAGTACGTATAAATGAACAACACGTAAATCCTCTGCACTAGGGCCGAGCATCTTACCCTATCAAACTCCTTATCCATCCAATCAGCCCTTATGTCTAGAACTCGGAAGCCCAACCAAATCAGCCTCGTCCAGATATTTGGTACAAAACTCTATTACCTTCTCTGCTACGTACCATTGAACTATACTTGCATCAGACCTATATCTGTTCTTCACAAAAATGTTTGAAAATTTCCATGTACAGTTCAAAGGGATACATCTATCTACAAAAATATGGGACCACATAGCTTGATCTCTTGAACCAAATGGATAATAAAATGGACCATAGTGTCAAAGAATGATGGTGGAAAGTAAATCTCCATACAACATAGCACTTCAACAATCATTGCCTGCAACCTGTCAAACTTTGCAACGGTAATCCTTTAAGAACCAATGGAGTTGAAGAACAAACAAAGCTTTGTAAGCACATTCTTACATGGGAAGGCAAAGACAACCTTATCATAATGGAATTCAATTCTTGCATCAGATTATGATAGTCATGTGATTTAAGACCTAACAACTTAAACTCCTTGACCGATCCACATGTACTTAAGTTAGAAGAATATGTGCCAGGCACTTTCAAATTGCTGAGAGTCTCACAAAAATATTTATTCTCTACATTAGATATGGAGAAACATGCAGGTGGGAGATAACACGTATCGCCATCTGCAACAGGACCCAGACTCTCTCTGATTCCCATATCGACTATGTCAAGCCGGGCTTTCAACCCATCTTTAGTTTTCTTGGGGGTATTTAATAGTGTACCAACCAATGAATCACACACATATTTCTCGATGTGCATTATATCAAGACAGTGTCTGGTATCCAAATCCTTCCAGTAAGGGAGTTTTAAAAAACAGAGCATTTTTTCCAACTTCCTTCTACTGACGATTTCCGCTTCCCCTTCCTAAAGTCATTTGGAAATTCTTTTACCATGTCAAAAACTTGCTCACATACTAGCCGCGGTGGGTGTAACTCGATCTTCCCATTAAAACATTTCTTTGCATGATGCCTCGGGTGCCCATTAGGAAGAAACTATTAGTGCCCCTGGTAAAAAACTTTACATCCATGTTTCAGTTGGTAAAAGAGGTTTCCCTTTCACACACGGGACATGTGTAGTGCCCCTTCACGGAATATCTAGACAATTTTTTGTAAGCTAGAATATCATTTATAGTGCAGAACAACAAGACCTTCAACATGAAATACTCTTCCGAAATACCATCATAAATCCAAATCCCATCATTGAACAATGTCACCAAATCATCGATAAGGGGAGCAAGATAAACATCTATATCATTACCAGATTTCCTGGGACCCAAAATCATCAACGATAACAAAACACACTTTCATTTCATTGTCAACCAGGAGTAGAAATTGTAGATTATCAACATTACATGCCATGAACTATGAGCGCTACTCATATTACCGAATGGATTTATTCAATCGGTTGACAGGACAAACCTAAAATTACGAGGCTCTGATCCAAACTTAGGGTAAAGGGCATCAAGCTCCTTCCTGTGCTTACCATCAGACGTATGACTGATAACAGCATCCCCAGGTCTAACTCTATCTACATGATTTCTAGCGCATTAACTTAGCATACTCTTTGCAAGCAAACAACTTCTTCAAATGAGGAATAATAGGAAGATACCATAAAACTTTAGCAGGGGTCTTCTTATTTGAGATGAAACCAATTTCCGCACCTACAGAAATCTCTCCCCGCTTCAACTTGTATCGAGACTCACCACATACATGGAAAGTATTTATCTGCGTCCTCATTCCTTCTATACAACATACAATTGTTCAGACAAGCATGAATTTTTACTAATTCCAATCCCATTGGACAAAGAATCCTTTTTGTAGCGTACGACCTATCATGTATAATATTACCATCTGGAAGCAATTCCCTTAGAAATTCAAGGGTCTCAGTCATCCTTTTGCCGGTCTATCCTTACTTTTCCTTCAAATTCATTATCCTCGATGTAGCACTCAAAATAGATAATTGTATCCATCATACAATGCAGTCTTCTTGTCATTGATCAATGCTTTTAGGGCTTTCAATTTACCATGAAATTCTCGAGCTACATCATCCACCATCTCGTCAAATCCATCGTCTCTATCCAAATAAACCCTTTCATTAGTTTTAGCATCATCATCAATATATGTGAGAACCTCCCCATTCCATATCTAGTGTGTATAACTAGTTCGAAAACCTCACATTCTAAAATGCTCACGCAACTTCTTTCTCCCCACATATGCATCATTCTTACAATATTTACATGTGCAACGTGCACGTACCTCGCCTTTCCTCGAGGCATGGTCAAAAGCCAACAAAATAAATGATTGTACTAAGGGAATATAATCAGGTGAATACCTACGATTGCCACTGATAGATTGAATTATATGCATGAAAGAATCCTGTGTACATACCTACAATGGATTATGGTTTAAAACTAACGTCGCACACAACATAAACCCTAATCCAACCCATTTCCCCTAAAAAAGCAATTTACACACATAAACACTAATTCAACCTATTTCTAATATAATTGAATTGAATGAATTCAATAAGTGATTAACTTGAACATACCTTCACGAATTAGTTCACAAGAAAACCCAAGGAGTGGGTTATGCCTCTTCACAAATTATTTTCAAAATTGAGAGGCTTGGACCCGCTTAAGTTGAGCTTCCCATTTTAATTAGTTCCGATAGGGGAGCTTATCTACAACTAGCTCACAAAGAATCACACATAGTTCCTAGATCGGATCTACAGTTAGAGGATGATAGAAAATCGTAACAATATTCGTCCTTTGAAGTGCCCTCAGCCAGAAAGGTTTTGGACTCGGAATCAGATTCGTATCCCAATTTCGAGTCTGGAACCTTCCACAATAGAAGCCACTTTTACACAACCTCCTTTAACAGTACTCAATCAAAGGCGGTTATTAAATAAACCTCCTTTGATTCATATAAATGGAAGGCGGTTCTTTTATAACCGCCTTCCAACAAACCTTAACTGTCATTGATTTTTGAAGGTATCCAGAACGGCTTGGTTCCGAGATCGGAACCCTCCCAGAAAGCAGTTCCTGGGAAATTAAGCAGAACCACCTTGGAACTCCGCCTTTAATAGGTCATTCTCCATTAGTGTGTTCTAATTTGGACACTAGCATTTTGAGGGAGAAGTTGGATATAAAGAAGGAGACCCTAAAGTAGCATACTTACACCATTGTTGTCTATGATTAGAGCCTTTATGATTATGTTATTTTCTTAGAATATAATGAAGATCCCCTGCTGACTGAGAACATATGCATCTTTCTTCGGTTTTTTATAAGTAAAATGGAGACCTTATGGCTGGAAGAGGGCCTAGAGCCCAAGAAACTTATGACCAGACACTGGCTTGGCTCAATTAACTAGATCATAATATTGATATTTCCCATAGTTTATCTTGCAAGTCTGAAGTTCCATCATGCAAAGGTAGAATCGTCAGGCGGAGACCAACCAGGATTTAATAATTCAAGATGAGTTAAAGGAGTAGATCCGGACGTAGGGTTGGCATAGGAATATAGAGATGAAAATTTCCCTGGTTTATATTTTCACATTCTAAATAAACTTTATTTTTCATTGAAGATTTCTATCTATTGACCTTCTTGTATTTATCTATAATGGTTTTTACCGCTTAAACTTTTATTTGTCTGGTTTATGGTTTGTTCATCCCTTTAGGGTAAGTGATGTTGTAGAAAAGGGTTCTTCAACTTTGTGGAGTTTTTCATCCCTTAGAGAGAACTTGTCACAAAAAAGTTATGTCTGCTTTAAGGAAGGTTTCACACCTTAGGGAGAACTAGTCTTATAGATTGTCGATGTAGATTGGCTATCCTCTGATAGGATTCCAGATGTATTGAGATCGTCTTCTATAAGACATCACTTCATTGTAGAGTGGCTATCCTTTGATTAGATTTCTGTCGATGGAGATGGTCTTGTGATGAGGCATATTTTCATTATAGGTGGCTATCCTCTGATGTGATTTTACATGGTTGATATTATCTTCTGATGAGATATCTCTTCACTGTAAGGTGGCTATTCTACGAGGGGATTTCAGTCGTAGGAGACATCATATGCAAGCCGAGCATAAATATTTTTTAAAATATATGGCCCAATTGTTCATCTTAGGGTGAACAACTCTGTACAAATAAAAGCCCAATAGTTCTTCTTACGGTGAACTGCTCGATGGGTACCTTTTAATCCAACCCTTGCCGATGGAATCACCATTTAAGACCATCAGAATCATCGTTGAGGACCTTCCGAGACCAGATGTGACAATGAAGATAACTTTCTGACCGCGTAGTTTCTTGAAGGACCATACACCCAGGTATAAACTTTAACCGTGGCCACCATGCTAATTCTTTCACTGCAACGAGCCACGGTGGAGAGACTGAAAAATAACGGAAAAGTAGCAAAGCCATCGGATAATTGGTAGTGGCTTATGGGTGGCCAATGTTTGAGTTGAGGCCGAGGAAAGGAGGGAAAGAGAGCTACCTAACTACCTACATTGGAGAGTGGGGGAGGCCGCCAAATCTGGTGGCATTGGAGGTCTCCTCTTGGGTTACAAAAGGGGAACGGTGAAGAGAAAGATGGGAGGGCTTTCTTAGAACATGATAATACTTATTATTAATTGATTCCAGCAACCAGATGAGCTAGAATCAATAAAATAGCAACATGGCATGGAATATTTGAGATGTATGCAATAATAACCATAACTATATTAACATATTAGCATTCAATTAATTCTCTTTCACAATGCACATAAGTAATAACCACACACTCATGCAGTCATGAATTTCTAGTTTAATTGGTCTTGTATTTAATACACATAAATCATATCAATACGACTAATACCAATCAACCTACATGACCATACTAGATTAATCAACACAATCCAATGAATCCATGATCAAGATAATCAGTACAAATAATACGAATAAAGAACAAGAGTATAGAATTTCACAACCAGATCCACAATAGCTTCAATCGTCAAATGAAACTAATATTTTAGTTCTTCATAGCAAAATCCAAAGAAAATTATGAAATAATGTATTCTTGAATGAAAAACTTATATGTATATATATACAATTCTATGAAAATATTAAGGTTAAATGCCTCGAAAATACTAGATAGAAAAGAAGTCTAAGAATTCTCCTAACTAAAATCTATTCTACTAAAAATAGGAAAAGCAAATAAAATCTGGACAAGAATAAAATTCGTGTGCGGACATAAAAAGAATTAAAATCATACTGGGACAATTCAGCTTGCTAGGCGTCGCGCCCATGGTTTTCTGGCGATGGTTTCCTCGAGTTGCATGCATTACCGCGATTGTAGCTTGGTCGCAGTTTGGTCATGGATTTCCATCGATCCTCCATTGGTCACCGGTCTTCTCTTCTTTTCTTCGGGTCTTCACTCCAGGATAGAAGGTAGGTCTTCTGGTCTTTATTTTTCAGCTCAAGTCTTGAATATTGTGTTAAATCCATTGATGACTTCAAACTGGATTTATAGAATTACAAAAACTGTGTCTAGAATGTGTTTGAAGTATGCTAATAATCACTAGTTATGATATACAAAATAAAACATATCACATGAAACAAAAACGTGTTCCGAATGAAATCTCATATAACAAAATGAAGTAAAAATAAAGTGCTGTGTAAGATAAGTAGTTCATATTATAATGTTAGAACTAATGGAACCTTGTATTGAAGAAAAAAAACTTAAAAATTGATATTCATTACACAACACAAATAAAAGTTTTAAACTGTCTTTGCACTAACATTATCGGTGAGTTGATGAACATCATGGCATCCATCCTTGGTTTAAAGCTTTATCTCTCATTCCCAATATCGAGACCTTTTTAGTCCAACTTCTAGTGTCAATTCGGCTAATCGTGTCGGGTTTGTGTTGGGTTAGAAACAGTTTGGGTTAAAATAGGTCGGATAAAAAACGTGTCAATTTTTAGTTTCGGGTCGTTTCTGGTTACTGTCGTGTCGGGTTGATATGTGTTGGATTTTTTTTCTCGTGTCGGGTTC